>VDFB02000017.1:256572946-256600135 GCA_007258455.2 Sequoia sempervirens | reverse complement strand
GCTCAAATTTCTATCTTGGAACTATTGAAGATTTCCCCAGTCCATAAGGAGATTCTTGAAAAGGACCTCTTTGAAACAAATGTATCCACTAATTTGGATGTGAACCAATTTCAAGCCATGGTAGGACACTTATCCTCACCCACTTGCCTCTCATTCTCTGAAATGGATGACGTTTCCATAACTCATCCCCATAATTCATCATTGTACTTAGAAGTCACTGGTTCTGAAGTTTCGTATCGAGTAGCGCGGTTCCGTGGCAGATGGAGGTGCTGGTTTGAACATCTGTACCATGAAGTTGGTTAAGGCTTTAGGATTTTCTGAGGAATCCATTGATTTCAGAAGAAAGATTACCATAAAAGCTTATGATGATAAAGAAAGAGCATCCAAGGGTCTAATCATGCCGCCAATCAGAGTGGGCCATTTTATCAAGAATACTTTCTGTCAAGTATTGGACCGTGATCTTGCATATAACATCTTGTTGGGTCATCCTTGGATCCACGAAATGCAAGCCATCCCATCAACCTATCATAAATGTCTTAAGTTTCCTTATGATGGACATAAAATCATGATACTAGTTGATAATTCGAATATTCAAACTTGTGCCAACATAAAAGCCAGTCAAGATACTTTGGTTCCTAACAATCGAGAAGCTCATGTAGGAATTCTCTAAAGATTGACACACAAATCAGTCAATTAACCAACAATTTTGACAAGAAATTGAAATTTAAGGACCATGGAGTCGGAGAGTACTCTCTTTGTCTTGCCAATTTACCTACATCACCTCGATCACGTGGACAACCGTCTATCATGGAACATCAAATATCAGCGGCTTCAACATCAAAGCAACCACCAACAGAGCCAATCACAAAGTTTAATGGACAATTCATCAAAGAAAAATTCCCCATGGATGATCCTGAGGATACAAAAATTCTAAACTGGCTCTACAAAGATGAAGATGAAGCAGTCTTTAATGTCAAATTACCCACAGACAAATATGGAAAAGGGTATTCAATCATGCAAAAGATGGGCTATTATAAAGGTCCTATTGAAAAAAGGAAAGAAGGAGTAGTTGAACCTATTCACCTCCACGGGCTTGTTGTAAAAGAGAAAACTGGATTGGGTTATGATACTCACTCCAAAGAAAGCACATCTAAACAACTGCATGGAACTGTCTTCACATTGCAAGAAGGCTCAGATTCACGAGAAGCATGTTTGGCAATAGTTCAAAACTTCATGGATAACAATTCTGACACAGACTCTGCTGAATATGAATGGGACACCATTTACAATGATGAGTTCTGGATGGACAAAGAGGTTGATGTAATACACCAGTACGCCCCAACTCTAATTGAAGGTCAAGGTTCAGAGACCCAAACACGCGAATTCGAACTACAAAGTCACCATGATTCTAGTGATACTGAGTCGGATCTAAACGAACAAGACTATCATGAAGACAGTATCATCATTGATCCACCTCATGCCTCAGATCCTACCGAACACTCCGTTATGACCATAACCATAGCCGATTTCACACAACCTGACGATCCGCTATCTTTGATTCATCCTAATCTCATTGATTGGGATTCAACTGAACCTATCAATATACCTATGTTTCCAAGTGACGAAGCTATCATAAACTTCCTTTCCGCAGAGGATACAAATGATTGTTCCACCAGCGATTTTTGACATAGAGTTTTTGATTAGGAGAGTGTCAAGTCTCCCTGGGCGCAAAGTAAAAAAAGAAGAAAGAGTCTGACGCGTTGGCGAGAATACGGCGTTATTAGATCAAACAAAAGATAAAATAAAAATGCGTATCCGGATGGTGAAAACCTCTTTGAGGCACCAGGGCGGTAGAATCTTGACACTGCCTCTCCGGAGCACTACGCGGGCGATCGCCTATTTTTGATTGAGCCTACAAGATATTTTGGCCAATCTTGGAACTTCAACCAAGAATTTTACGATTAGATGCATGATAGCCTGGAGAAAATACGAAATTCATGGCGATTCTGTAATCGAGTCAATTTTGGCTGATGCCTGTGACATGCACAGTCTTGATCTGATCTTATCATGCATCCTTGTCTAGCAAACCCGAGGCCAAGCGGTGCGAGCAAAACTCAAAAAGATGCACCCTCATGTTGCATTATTGGTTAAGGAAGAACTAAGAAAACTCCTTGATGTGGCTTCCTGGAGCCAATGGAAACTGTGTAGAATGGGATCTCAACATTGTTCTGTGTCAAGCGGATGATAAAGCGCGAGAATATGCACTATTTCGAGATCTTAACCAGCATGTCCTAGGATGACTTTGCTTGCCCTAACATGCGACACTATAGTCGATCGGCCCAATTTAGCCATGCCAGCTGACCATTATTGGATGGTTTTACGGCGCCTGTAAATCAGAATTGCGCCGGGAGCCGGGAAAACAACTTTCACATGTCCATGGGGAACTTATTGTTGGAACGTCATGCCTTTCAGTCTAAAGAATGTTGGGGCCACTTATCAAAGAGCCATGACTACAATATTTCATGACATGATGCATATCTTCATGGAAGATTATGTAGATGACATATTGGAAAAATAATACACCAGAGAAGGACATCTTGAAATATTGTCCAAAATATTTGCAAGATTAGAGAAATTCAAAGTTTGCCTCAACCCCAAGAAATGTGTTTTTGGGGTCAAATCTGGAAAACTCTTGGGGTACATTGTTTCAGAAAAAGGAATCGAAGTAGATCCTACAAAAGTACAGGAAATTATGGAAATGCCTCCACCAAGGAACATCAGTCAATTGAGATCATTGCAAGGACGACTTCAATCTATATGAAGGTTCATTGCACAATTGGCCAACAAAAGTTTACCTTTCACACATCTACTCCATAAGAATGTTCCTTTCAAGTGGGATGACAAATGTGAATTGGCCTTTCAAAAAATAAAACAGTATTTAATGACTCCACCAGTTCTCATACCACCAAATCCAGACAAACCCCTAATCTTATACATTTCCACAACAAAGACATCTCTGGGGGCACTACTAGCACAAGAAGACTCTATAGGAAAATAACGTGCAATCTACTACATCAGAAAAACACTAACAAGTCATGAGCTCAACTACACTTCTATCGAGAAGGCTTGTCTAGCAGTAGTTTTTGCTTCACAGAAATTTCGGCATTACATGTTAACTCATACAATCAATCTGGTTTCAAAGATTGATCCACTCAAGTATTTGTTAAGCAAAGCATCATTGACAGGAAGATTAGCAAAGTGGGTAATGATTCTGAGTGAGTTTGACATCCATTATGTTGATTGCAAGGCAATCAAAGGACAAGTTATCGCTGATCAACTAGCTGAAGCACCATTACAAGTAGACCATCCCCTGCACATTGAATTTCTAGATGCTGATGTCTTTGCTACGGAATATAAACAACCATGGTCTTTATATTTTGATGGTTCTTTCACTCAACATGGATCAGGGGCAGGCATACTTTTCATCACCCCTCAAGGACACACCATTCCTCGATCATATGGGCTGATGTTTCCATGCACCAACAACATAGCCGAATATGAAGCATTGATCACTGGGCTTAAAATAGCACTAGAATGGAGGATTACATAACTACAAGTATATGGCGACTCACATCTGGTCATTTATCAGATCAATGATGATTATCAGACCAAAGATAACAAACTATTACCATATAAAAATATAGTTGATGACTTCAAGAAATGCTTTGTGGACATCAAATTCACACAAATTCCAAGGCTTGATAATAAAGCAGCTGATGCCATGGCTACGATCGCATCATTGTTACAACTCCTAGAAACTCGGACTAAGCTTGTAATTTACGGTGGGTAATCATTACCTTATATGATACTGAAAGCCAAATCATTTTTCCCTTGATAGGATCGGATTCACACTTGATGCGAAAAAAATTATGCCTACCTCAAAGCGATATCTGCTACACCGATTTGTCTAAGTAACCAAAAATACCACAATTTATCAACCCAATCCGCTTTCTTTACACTCTTACTCGTGACACTCTTTTATCATGCTGATGGTCTTGATGAGCTCTCTTGATGTCTTGAGCGTGAGGAGTCGAAAAAGCTTCTGAGAAGTTCATGGTGGCATACATGGTACTCATTGGTGAATTTGAACTTTATCCAAGAACAGTTAGAATGGGTTACTCTTGCAATATACAATGGAGAGAATCTGATAATTTGTGAAAACATGCTCAAAATGTCAAATTCATGGGAATCTCATTCATGCTCCTGCACAGGAACTTCAACCATTCACGCCAACCTGTCCATTTTCTCAATGGGGGTTAGGTCTAGTGGGCAAGATTCATCCTTCTTCATCGAGCAGACATAAGTTCATCATCACAGCTACAAAGTATTTTACCAAGTGGATTGAGGCAGTACCTCTTACTAAAGTTACCGGCAAACAAATATCATCATTCATACTCAACTATATTATTTGTCGGTGTAGCAACATTCCCAACTCCATTCAATACAGGATAATGGGCGTCCTTTCAAGGAGGTAGGATGTTGATGAACTTTGTGAAGATTTTCACATTAAGCATGAATGATAACACCTTTACTATCCATGGGGAATGGCCAACCAGCGGAGGCCTCAAATAAAAACAATATTAATTTTTTGGTATGAATATTTCGGGAAGGATTGGCACGTTCAACTGAAATCCGCCTTATGGGCCCTACGAGAACCAATCTCTGCACAACAAGCAGCGCCATTTGCTCTTGTCTGGGCAACCATACACACAAGTTGAGATTTCCTCACTGAGGGTATCGTGAAAGGTCTGTGATGATGAATCTGAGTTTCGACTCCGACTTGGACTCCTAGATGAAGAGACAAAGCCGTTGATCATTAAGCATATCAGCCAGATGATGTCTCACGGCTGCAAATACAAAATGCGATCATTCTTTCAGAGTGGGTATTCTTGCTGAAAAACCACAATCATGAGCCGAGAAGAAGAAGTTAAAGACTGGTAGCTGGGTCCTTATGTGGTTATGGTAGTCTGGTTCAAGAGCCTACCTAAGCCATCAGCGAGGAGAGACATTTGAACCTATCAACAGCATGCACTGAAAAAAAGTATTATGTCTAAAGTGGTTGCTCCATCTAACTGAGAAAAAGTCACAAGAAATACAAAAAGAATTAGAAAAGTCTTGAAGAGAAATACAAAAAAAAATAGGAAAATGTCTTAGAAAACACAAAAAAATAAAAATATCACACGAAGAAATACAAAAAAAATGAGGAAAATGTCACGAAGAAATAAAAAAAAATGCGGGAAGCGATCTAAAAGAAGTAAAAAAAATCGAGCGATCTGAGAAAATACAAAAAAATCGGAAATGTCACGAAAAATTACAAAAAAAAAAAAGAAAGTCCACCAAAAAGAAAGAAAAAACGTCATAGGGTGAAAACCTGGCGATAGGCAGTCTATTGATAAGAAAAATGCAATAAAAATAAATAGTGAAAATCTGGCAAACATACGCTATTTGTAGCTCTCCATCTATTAATTCATGTTCTGCACTTAACTTTTCAGCCTTCATTTTCATGCATCTTTTCCATCATCTTAGGGCCATACCAACATCATGCTATCATCATTTTCCTAGAACGATAATGTCTTATCATGACTTGATTTATTGTACATATTCATTTCAGCAAATACCGAGGGCAAACATTGGCATACTGGGGGAAATCAACTTTCAGGTTTTACCGAAACAACGAGACAACGACATCAAAGCCAAATCATGCAAAATAAAATAATCAAATCAAACCATAACTATCCAATCATTGATCCATATCACAGTAATTTTCAGCTGTGTACCCTATCATGACTCATATCTGGATGATCCATAATCTGAATAATGTTTGGAATAATAATATTTCATTTTTGAACAATGGTTGTTTAATTTTCGATATCATCTCTCTGGAGCACACTCGATGATGTATTGAACTAGAGTGACAAGGAAAGAGGATGATTTTTCTTTGTCTGTTGTATTGAGGTTAACTATCCATCTGTTGCAAGTACGTCGCGAGACATGATTCATCATTGACGACAGATCCAAATTTGCATCAAAAGGTAGTTAGTCTTTGTCTGTTCGTGCAAGAAATGTTCAGGTCATCTCGGTTCAATTATACCTAGATGCTTGTGTTCGCTTGCTATATCAAAAATCATGAAAGTTGTACTCAGTTCATCATTGGTGCTAATTTCCCCTCTGATGCTTGTACACACTTCCAACATTTTAAAACGCTCTATGATGATTCAAGCAGGCTAGCCAAAAGGCTCAACAAAATGGTTGGTTTCATTTAGTTGCATTTCATTTTAGGTCATTGTACATAATTGCATATTGGATTTGCATCAAGAGTTTTGAAAGGCCAATGGTTGTCATGTTTCTTTGGACTATTTGTGGAGGACAATGCGGACGTTTGGTTCATCATCATATCATTTCATTTTCATTATCATTATCATCATTATCATTCATGTTAGTTTCATTGTCAATTTCATCATTTCATTCATTTTCATTATCATTATCATTCATATTACTTTCATTATCATCTCATCATTGCATTATCATTATCATATTATAGTCATTTCATCATTTCATTCATTTTCATTATCATTATCATTCATGTTAGTTTCATCATCATTTCATCATTTCATTATCATTATCATTCATATTAGTTTCATTGCCATTTCATCATTTGCATTATCATTATCATATTATGATCATTTCATCACATTTTCATTCATTTTTCAGTATCCATTTATCATTCATATTAGTTTCATTTATCAATTTCATCATTGTTCTTTTTTCACATTATCATTATCATTCATATTACTTTCATTATCATCTCATCATTGCATTATCATTATCATATTATAGTCATTTCATCATTTCATTCATTTTCATTATCATTATCATTCATGTTAGTTTCATTGTCAATTTCATCATTTCATTCATTTTCATTATCATTATCATTCATATTATTTTCATTATCATCTCATCATTGCATTATCATTATCATATTATAGTCATTTCATCATTTCATTCATTTTCATTATCATTATCACTCATATTCTTTTCATTATCATTTCATCATTTCATTGTCATTATCTTATCATTTCATTATCATTATCATTTATTCCATTATCATCATTTCACCATTTCATTATCATTATCATTTCATCATTTCATTATCATTATCATTATCATCATTTATTTCATCTCCATATCATTATCTTATCATATCATTTCATTATCATTTTAAATCCATTATTATTCATTTCATTTATCCATTCATTTTAATTACAAATCATTATATTTTCATCACATATCATTTTATCATACATCTCATCACTATTTACTCATCTCACTTCCTATCAATATTCATATCATTTTACATCATATCATATCATTTTATCATACAAATTCATAATACATATCATGAACACAACATTCATTTTTCATCATATTATCATCATTTACCTGCATTGAAAAATCCCAAAATAAACATTTCCATACATACATCATAAGTCATCCACCTGCATGGCATTATTAGTAAACATCATCAAATCATCATCATCATAATAAAAACATCATATCAAATCATCCTACATATCATGTTAGTCATCAAATCATTCAAATACATACCAAAATCCATAAACATATAAATAAATGCATATCACATAATCATCTCAAAAATGCACATCACATCATAAAAAACAATCATCGCAGCTGCATATCATCACTCATAAAAAATGATATAAATGTCCAAATATCTGATGAAACTGAAATATCCAAAGGAAAATACATGGACTGTCACTAAAAAATGATGATATTAATCTTATCTATAGTGATGCGATGCTTACTGATGGGCTGGTCGGAGGAGGTGACTTGCCAGCAGTACTTTACATCACCGGATCCTTGAGGCGATCCGCCTCCCATACTCTAGCAATACATGATCGCTCCTAGTCCTGGCGCAAGATCCCAGGAAATGGCTCTGTGCTCGGGGAGGACCACGACTCCCTCGTGCACGACTACAGCCAATACTCATCCTCTCTACGCCATCTCCATGCCCTCCTGATGGCATCCCTGATGATCTGCACTCTCAGTACCCATGAGTCGTGACGCCCTCGCCTCCGCACGCTCCTAAAATGCAGATACATCTCTCATCATCCACTTGGGATATTGTGGGTTTGGGGCAGGTGCCTATGCCTGTGCCTGTGCTTGTGCCTGTGCCTATTCCAGCTGTGTCTATACCTGTACAATAAATCACTATGACTGCATTAGCTGACTCTGCAACTGTCCCTACTGTCCCTGCAGTGTCTGCACTTGGGCCTGAAGAGTAGCTATCTGCCCCTGCTGAGATGAGGATCCCATCCAGATCACTGTCCATCGCCCAATCCCTGTCCTCGACTGCCGCATGATCTAGACACCCCTCAGAATATCCAGCCTCGACCTCCCCAACACCTGTCTCTCATCCCCACCATCATCTCCATCATCTCTGTCGGAACTCTCCTCCTCTTCGCTCTTCTCCTCCCCTCCTCCAACTGCGCCCTGCTCTCCACCTGCCCCCTCCCCCTGTCTCACTTCCCCTAGTTGTGGTACTACCAGAATGGGTGTTGGCTCATTGGGACTGGTAAACCGTGGAAAGAGATGTGTGTGGTAATATAAAGAATACTCATCAGACATACCGACATCAACAATGTCTCGCCTGTCATTCCATGCCTCGAGTGCTAATGACTTAAACTTTGTATATGTTGTCTAATAGGAAATACATGGCCCCCATCCAGCCTCATCTCTACTCTGGGCATAGTGTGCAACCCCCATTGGCAGCCCCTGAGTAAATCCAAACTGTCTCTACACCCACAACGCCAGAAACCTCTCAAGAATAAAATGAGTCCTCCCTATTAGAAACTGAGGAATGCATACAAATGACATCTCTACATCATCTGTATCCCATGGCTCACAATCAAGATATGGTCGCCATACCACTGTATCCATATCATCTAGAAGTCATCTCTAGTAATCCACCTTGCCCAGCTTGGGATGGGTAAGGAACATAGCATACGTATATACATAGGGCCTACCTGGAGGCCTAACTCTGGGGCACGCCGGTCTTGTCACATCAAGATGCTCCCATGCCCAGATCTGCAGAAGTGCCACACCACACGAAAAACTGTAAGCACCCCTGTACACCACCTGATGCAAATCATGATATAGATGCGCTAACGTACAACTCTCCCATGCATATCTCTGCGGCTATAGCAACATGTGCTCCAAAATCCTGCCCCATCCCACTGATAATCCCTTTTCCTGGCGATCCGGACAAAGGAGACCTCCAATGAACGCACCCAAAATTGCAGGCAAGGCTGGATATCCTCGAAAGTTAGCCCATGGTACCCAGTACCCAGCTATATGTGCATCACCATACACCCTCCTCAACGCATCTATACCCCCGAGCTCCTTGTGATCATAGAACACAAGGGCACCAACCATCGGGATACCTAATGGTGCAGGAGCACCTAGGCTAACCTCCATTTTGTTAATGTTCAATTTTGGCTTGTACCTGACCTTAGCCAAGTCAGGGTAATAGTGTGTTTATTGTGGACCTTAGAAGGTCTTGCTTGTGTGTGGAATTGGTGAATTAGTCACTAGGACTAAGGTTACCATAGTTTAATCATTATTGTTAATGTTGGTTTTAATTAGCCTTAGGAGTTAATTTGAAGGATGAGCATTAAATGTGTTCTAAACACATCTAAGTTGTTAGAAGATTCCATGAGACAGTTAAGGGAGTTGATTGCTCAGAATCAAGGAGATTGAGGTCCTAAGATTTAGGATGATGGAAAAGTTGCAAGAGTTGTTGCAAAGTTGCATGACAACATTTGTTAGGTTGCATGCAACTTAGTTGTCTTGGATTCCATAAAAGTTAGGAGTGTGGGATACCCAACATCCCTTGAAGCATGGAAAAAGGCATCTATGTAAGTGTGGTGGCTCGAAGGCAAGCAGTCAGTCCATTGTAATCAAGTTTTTGTTTTGTGTGAATAGAGAAAAGTCTGCAATTTCTGTGTTCACCGTGTGTTTTGAAGAAACAGTGATATTTAGTGGATTGTATATATTGATTTGGCTTTAGATCTGTGTTCATAGAATAGCTTTAAGCCTTTTCCATTTTGTGATTGAATTGTTTTAAGTTAAATTAGTGTGGTGAATTCATAGTTTAGAGTGTAGGGGGTTTATTGTTTCAGTTTTGAGCAATTAGTCTTTTGATGGCTCCCCCATGAAATCTAGCCATGAGATCTTCCTGAGGGGGGATGGATATGTTAAGGGAGCCAGTAGTTTGTAAATACTTAGCAGTAGGAGTCATGAAGAGTCGAGCTCTAGTATTTAAAACCAAACCCTAGGCGAGTTCTTACTACCCGATTAGAGGTTTGGCAGTCAAAAATTGAAGAGAACAGGCAGGGGAAGGAGGTACTGTACGAAACAAGTACAATTCCAGGTGGGGCATAACCTTACCTAAGAATGCTAGAAGGATTGAGGCTTAATCAATCCATTTGTGTGAGAGAATAGCAAGAGATCATTGAAACCCTAGGAATTAGGCCTATTAGCCCTATTTTCCCTAGATTGTAGGAACCCACTGTACGGAGGAGTCAGGGGTCTAAAACCCTGAGAATATTTTAAAGGACTAGAAAGGGTGTCTAAAAGTGCAATTTTTTTGCTAGGTTGTTTGGAGAGTTTGGGCGAGAAAAGAAAAAAGGACACTGTCAAGGGCTACAAGCAATTAGGCCTTCTCAAAGCAAAATCTTGGAATCGGTAAGACAACAGATTGAAGGTCCTCAAAGATGGATCTAAGTGGATGTGAAATGCATGTTTTCAGTGTCTCTAACACCCCTGCAAGAAATTCAAGGTTGAGAGTGAATTTGGCACTTAGATCCTTCTAAGTGTAGGAGATAGTTTACAAATTCAAATGGTGTCAAGTCCTCCAAGGTGAAGCACAAGGAGTGAGACTCTTGTAGCAGAGTTGAAACAAGGCTTAGTTAGTGACCTAAGACTAATCAGAACCTAGAAGCTATCAGGTTCTTGGGTGAAGACAGAGAGAAGTCTTCCTAACTAGTTGGTGCAAGCAAACCAAGGAGCACTTACATCACCTGATATCCTGTATACATCCTCCGGAGTCACCGTCACCTCACCAGTCAGCATATGAAAGGTGTTGTGCTCCGAATTCCATCGCTCTGCCAGTGCCGTCAACAATCCTCTGTTGACCCGAATCGGCGGCATAGCCAACAAGGATCTCAAACCACATGTATCTATCAGAACTACGTCAGCAGGTGTCAACTCGGGTATCCTATCCCACCCTGCCGAGTGCCGCTCTCTAATCTGAAGGTTTTTGAAAACCTCCTATTTTCATCACAAGGATAATTAATCAGACTCATACCAATCATTCAATCTCAATCAACCAACATCAATTAGACTCATATCTATCAGTGACCTATATCAGTGAACTATATCAGACCCATATCAATGACTTGTATCAATGCATCATATCAACGACCCATGTCACACAATCAAATCCTATCAGGCAAACCAATACACAATTTATCTAGTTGCATATCATATCAAATCTGCTCTAGCATCAATTACTATTTGTTTTCTATCGTAGAAAGCAAATTTATCAGAAGTCATATCAATCATTTATCCGACATTTACTCTTTGTTTTCTACTATGGAAAGCAAAGTTATCAGTTCAATCTACTCTTTGTTTTTGAAACAAAGTTATCAAAAAATTACTCTTTGTTTTCTACTCTAGGAAGCCAAGTTATTAATCAATCATCAGATCATTCTATCATTTCTATCCATATCAGCATGATGACATGACAATTTACCTATCTATTGACTAAGGAAGCAATATTCATCATCATTTTCATTTTCCTATCATCAAATCATACATTTGGCCTATTTTCACTATATGCGCTACTATGTGGCCTCTATGCGCTACAACCCATATGCTCTACTCTATGGTCTCTATGCGCTAAAACCCATATGCACCGTTCTTTTTACTGTATGCACTCAAACAGATCCCCTATGCGCACTTTCCCTATATGTGCTACTTTAATCAACCTAAGCGCTACTTTAATCACTGGATGTGCGCTTTCCCTATATGCGCCACTGTTTTTATCCGAAGTGCTTAAACCTAGCTTTTTGCATCTGTCCCTCTATGCGCCACTATTTTTGCTTGATGAGCTTTTTTGTATATGCGCTACTATTTTTCCTATATGCGCCATACTCCTAAATTTTTGAATGACACCCTATATGTGCTATTGTTTTTATTGAATGCGCTACACTGGTTTTACCCTAACTATTTCAAATCTAGCTTGAATGCGCTATTGTTTTTACCCTAAGTGCTGAAAAAATCATTGAAAGCGCTAAAACGTCATTTTCAAACCCAAAATCCGAGGAAAAACAGTAAATTTTGATTAAAAAATGTAAAAGTTTGAAAGAACAAGTGGTTAGATCAACTCACTGGTGGTCCATACGTAGCTAGTCTCTAGTATCGGCGAGATCTCTCGAATCGGTGGCGATGATAAGGAATCTCCATGTCGCAAGGTCACTCTCAGAGCTACAATATTCACAAAGTCAAAAGGTGCAAATGACTTGTCTCTTTCTACTTTTTTACCTTTTAGAGGTCAAACAAGGGTAAGTTTTCTGCCTTTTGACTTTATTTTCAAAATGGGATATTTCTTTTCCATCATTTGTCGAGAGCTAAATCACTCTCTCTATCATCCGTAATTTACCTTCTGAGGGGGCATCATCAGTAGCAACATCGAAAGTATTTTCTTTGAAGAAATGCGTTTTACACATCACTTCAAAGAGGGGCAAAATGTATGCATCTAAAAATGGTCATGATTAAGCTTATTAATTAATTATTTAATTAATTCTCCTAAAGTCATCTACATATAAATAAATTTAATTATTTATTTATATTGTTCATTCTTATGATTCTTCTACATTAATTAAATAAATAACTTTATTTAATTAATTATCATTTCCCACATTCCTCTTAATTAAATTAAATAAATACGATTATTTATTTTAATTATCATATCATTCTAAAGTTTGAATATTTAAATATTTAAATAATAGAATATTCTCTTCATCCCATAATCAAATTAAATATTAAATATTTAATTTAATATTTTCCTCTCAATCTAAATTCACTTCTAAAACATAATTAAATATAATTTATTTAATTATGTGAGTTTCTATATCCATCTTCACTTACAAACTAAATAAATTTATTTTATTTAATTCTAACTCATTCTAAACTCATTCTTTGAAACGGAAAATTTCCTTCGGATCTCAATGGCCGAAAATTGAAGGAAAGGGAAACCTATCTCCCCTCTCCACTTGAAAATCTTCACCGTATTCGAACAAGCTTAATCAGACCGTTAAAACATATCGTGTCAGATCACTTTCTAAGACTCTATTAAATACTTGGCACAAATCCAGAGTGATTTACACTGCGGATACATGCACATACATGACGAACATATACGCTTATACATTCACATCATTTTTAGCATCACAACGATATTATCATCTTAGCATAGCCTTGCATTGAACATAGTGTGCATTTTCAAATCTCGTTCTTCAGCTGTTCATTTTGTTGAGCTTTATCTGCTGATCTGAGAGCCATTGGAAACAACAAAACGCTGGAGTTAGAGAGAGATAAGATGATTTCGGGGAAGTTGCAGTAACAGTTTGCTTATGTTGTTTTCCTTTTCAGTTTTCTTGATTTAATGTCTTATTGATATGTGTTTGAATTCCTTTATACATTGATACATTTTTCTCACAATAATACTTATAACCATCAAGTCGTTAGAAATTTGTATAACCAATAATACCTGACCAAACTTCTCTCCTTTCTTCTAGGGATGAATAAATCTTTAGTAAATCTCCTCCTAGAATCATGCCCTGTCTAATAAGAATTAGTGATGTCAGGCAAGAGAAACCACTCCCAATTTTTTCCTCAAGTACTCAAATTTCTCTTTGGGAAGAGGTTTGGTGAATATATTTGCAACTTGTTCCTTGTTTGGCACATATTCCATGCTGACTTATTGATCTGCTATCTTCTCTCTCAAAAAGTTATACTTGATTGATATATGCTTAGTCCTAGAGTGCATCATCGGATTCTTTGATATGTTACTAGCACTTGAATTATCATAAAGAATAGAGATAGGTTCTTTGTACTCTACCTAGATGTATTTAAGTGTTTTCTTCATCTACAACACTTGAATACAACATGTCACTACTACTACATACTTTTCTTCAGTTGTTGAAAGAGTAACCGACTCTTTTTTTTGCTTAGCCATGAAACAAGCTTGTTTCCAAGGAAGAATGCACCACCACTTGTGCTTCTTCTATCATCAACACTTCCTTCCCAATAAACATCTGTATATGTTATCAAAGTGAAATATTCACCCTTGGGATATCACAACCCATAGTCAATAGTAATTCTAATGTATCTAATTCTTTTTACTGCATTGACATGTCTCTTTAGGAGTAACTTGGAATCTTGCAACCATGGACATTACTTGAATGAAATCAAGTCTTTATGTAGTTAGGTACAACAAGCTACCTATCATTGATCTATACATGGTTTGATTTGCATCAGGGGATTCATATGTCTTTCTCAATTTACATCCAATTTCCATGGGGGCACCAACTAGCTTGCTATCTCCCATTCCAAATTTATTGATCATTTCCTTAGCATGCTTGGTTTGAGATATAAATATCCCTTCATCATTTTGTGTAATCTATAGACCAGGAAAGAAAGATAGTTCTCCAAGCATTATCTCAAATTCATCTTGCATTTATGTAGCAAACTCTTTACATATTATGTCATTGCTGCCACCTGCAAAAATGATGTCATCTACATATACAACAATAATTATCATGCGCTCACCTTTTGAATTGAAGTTTATATTTCTGTCTGCATATCCTTTCTTGAATCCTTGTTGTTGCAAGTACTAGTCTAACCTTGAATACCATGCTCTAGGTTCCTATTTTAGAACATACAATGCTTTCTTTAGTCTACAAACACAATCTTCTTCTTTCAATGATAGTTGAAAGCCTTATGGTTGTTCTATGTAGACCTCTTCTTCTAGGTTCCCATTTAGAAAAGTAAACTTGGCATCCATTTGATAGACTTTGAATTTCTTATGAATAAAGAATGCTAGAAACATTCTTATGGCTTCCAATCTAGCAACTAGTGCAAATATTTCTTCAAAATATATACCTTTAAACTGTGCATATCCTTTGCACACCATCCTTGTTTTATTCCTTACAATAGCTCCATCTTTATTAATATTTTTTCTAAAGTCCCATTTTGTACCTATGACATTCTTATTGGGGGGTCTTGGAACTAATTCCCAAGTTTTCTTCTTTTCAATTTGGATTATTTCTTCTTCCATTGATTTTAGCTAGCTCTTATTTTTGTTGGATTCAACATAGCTCTTGGGCTCTATCTAAGACATGAGAGAAAAATTTACTTTCTCTTTTTTTCGTAGCTCTTCTTCTTGTTTGAACTCCTTCATCTTTGTTGTCAATAATCTATTTTGCAGGATGATCCTTTTGAACATATATTGCATGTGCCTTTTCATTCTCTTATTTAGGCTCTTCATCAAAAACACATTCTTCTTTAGATTCTAATTCAACTTCATGCATATCTTTGTCAGGTTTAGTATGCTTCAAATCTTCATCAACCTTGACATTGATACTCTCTATAATTTTGTGCAGCCTTTTGTTGTAGCATTTGTAGGCTTTTCATTGAGTGGAATATCCTAGAAATATTCCTTCATCACATCTTGAGTCAAAGCTTCCTAAATTTTATTCTTCTCTCCTGATATAACACTTGCTACTAAACACTTTGAAGTACTTATCAGAAGCAGGTTTTCCATACAACTTGTGTAAGGGGGAAATCTACAAGTGTAAATAAGATAAAAAACAAGAATAGAAGTTAATCTATTCCAAAATAATGATCAAGATTCATTCCTTCACTCACAAAATGAAACTACACAATTACTGAATTCAAGAATGAAATTAAAATAGAAAAGCATACACAAATTCACAAAAGAGTAGCGTTACCATCCCGTGTCGAACTGTAACCGTATTGATGATGTTGGATTGTTTAATTCAATACGAAGCCTCCATTGTTTGTGTGCGGGATATTTTTGAAGAGTTTGCATGCGTTTGATCGAATATGTTGATTTGAAGCTTTGTCAATGTCGATTTGGCATCACTTCGTTGCATGAGGTATGTTGATTCTTCGATCCTTTTTTGAGAAGAAAGAGGTTTGTTATATAGAAATTATGATTTGAAATGGACGATTAGGATTGCGTAGTAGAATATCTTGATCAATAGTTGAAATATGTTGAGAGGATTTAGATGGGCATAATCTGTGTAAATTGATTACGTAATTAGTGTGATTGAAGAAATACATTGAATAATCTGTGGGATTGAGAAATAAATTGATCAGTCAGGAAATTGATTGAGCAATCAGTGATTCACAATTTTCTCAATTAGGAAAGTGGTTGAGAATGATTAATTAATTGATTTAATTAATTAATTATATTTGGAGTTGAATGTGAAAATCAATTTTGACTTTTGTAAACAAAGTTGCATTAGTTTGATTTGATTTTTGATGATGTTTTGAATAGTTTAATTCAATTATTCAAATTTGGAGGGAAAGTGATTTGATTAAATTATTATGATTTAATAATTTAATCAACTTAGGGGAATAAAGTGAATTAGTGACACAATCAAATAATTGGAATTATTTAATTAATCAGGAGGAATAAAGTTAGATTGGGAATTTATTAAATAAATGAAATTTATTTAATTGGTTGAAATTGATGAAAAAGTGAATTAATTAAATAATGTGATATTATTCAATTAATAGCAGAAACTAGGGTTTTTGATGTAAATGATGTGAAATACAGTGATATTCAATAATAATGATGTCGATGATGTGAAAATATCATTTAAGGTGTGTGATAGGTGTTAGGTAAATTTTACATGTCTACATTTTTCCCCTCTTTGAGACAAAGTATTGGTTGATTTATTTCAAAGATTTGATGTTAAAACCAAGTTTTGAAAAAAAAATTGATGCCCTACTATGCCCCAATGATCAGTGGAATGATGGTAGGACTCTGGGCTACCCCCTCAAGAGGTTGGCCAAAAAATTTAATTTTGAGATCAGGCTCATGACACTGTTTAATTTTAGTTTTGATGCGTAGAGGACGAAAAATTAATTTTATAGGTCTTTTGTTGTTCGTTCAACTTTTCCCAAGAGGTCCTAATTTTATCCTAGGAAGGTTTCCTAAGTTAAAATTAGGGTTTTAGGGTTCTAATTACCTCATTTGCACTTTGATTCTATAGTGATTTCTTGCCTCTATTTTTCTGATTTTGTCAATTTTCTAGGAGCTATGTTGAGGATTCGAGGAGCCCCACATCACACAGACTCGGTTCAAGAGTTTGGATGGCCTACAGGCATTGGTGGCTTGGTATGTACCCTTTCGATTTTTTCTTTTGTCTTTCCATGTTTCCATACTTAATGCATGAAGTGAAACTAGTCAGAAGCATTAGATTTAGGATTTTGGCGCTTTTGCATCGGTTTGGGTGCTTTTGACATTGTGAAATGGGTGCTTCTCTATTTTTCTGCACACTTGCTATCTTTTGGTGCCTTTGACCTACTTTTGGACATTTTTATTTAGCACTTGCTCAATTTTTGTGCTTTTGATTGCTTGTCACTATTTTGGTCGCTCTTGTGGAAAATTTTTGCCTTTGCAAAATTTCTTCCCTTTTTCCTTTTGTGCTCTTTAAAATTTTCATCTCTTTTTCCTTTGTTCATCGCTTTTGACAAAATTTTTTTGCTTTTGACTTTTTGGAACCCTAAGTTCATTTGTTCGTCATTTTTAGATTTTTTTTACATTTTGAGATTGAATCCTTAATGTTGTGGGTTGAATGATTGTAGGTGGTCCTTAATCCAATCCAGTCGAGGGAGAGACGACCATGGGATTTGTTCGATTTGATTGTGGGTTTCAATGTTTTAGAGCAATATTTTTTAGATGCTATTGTTGCTTCATTTAGAGCTCTTGCCTTAGTTGGATGGTGTAGGCTAGTGGGCTTAGTGGATCTGGGTACTACTCCCAATTATGATCAGTGGTGGGCACGATGTGTTCCTTTGAGATTTACAGATCCTAGTGGTGGACCCACATTGGGTAGGGCAAGCATCACAGGTCAACAAGGAGAGAGATGGTTTTTGAGTGGAGAGAGACACAAAGATTGGGTGTCATCTCATTGTTGAGACATAGTTGTAGGATGTTACCACTAAGAGGGATAGTCTGAGGATAGAGTGTGATAGTATATGAGCTAAGCAAGATCAGTTTTTATAGATGTCAAAATATTATTAGATTCTATATGAGGCCTCTGTTTCTAGAGCACAATGTTTCCCATAGTTTGTAGAGCCTAGTGTTGTAGGGGGTGGTTCCTAGTCAAGTGGGCACTCTGTCAGACAACTAGATCCAAAGGGTGATCCACTTCTTGGTCTTTAGAGTCCTCTTCCTGTCAGGGAGTGCCATATTTGTACTTGATTTTTATGATGTTATTTAGAGACTTATATTGTAGACATGATTTTGTATATATATATTCATTGGCGTAGTCGAGGCCTCATGTGTATATTTTTGTATTATCCTATCACACTTGGTTCCATGATGATGATGTACTATGACATTCTCCTTTTTTTGATGATGATATATATGAGAGATACATGCTTCGATTCAGATTCATTATGTGTTTATGTGATGCTTTATGGATGATGATGTATGATGATGCATGATGATGCATGTTTATACATGTTTTTTTGTTTCCTTTTCTAATGTATGCATATGATGTGGATGGAAGGATCATATATTGTCTTATATGATGTATATGATGATGTTGATATATGATGGATATATGCCTTTTACATGATGTTTTTATTTCTTTATTATCATCATGATATGTATTGATGACATTGTGGATGTAGGATGGATATGGTACTAATGTTATTATTGTTACTAGATTTTTACCTACAGGTTCAATCAGGTAGAACCCTCTAAACTTTCATATAAATGGTACATTTTAACCTTCCTATGTTACATTCAATTATACAAATGAAATAACCTTAAAAGATTACAAGAATTTAAAATCATTACATTTATATAAATGTATGAAACATAGAAAGATTGTACAAATATTTTTGAAAAAAGTAATCTTTATTGAATGTAATCAGATACATGTGTTTCACACAAGCTGTGAAAACTGACTTTTCTTATTCAATGTACATCAAGAACAAGTTATACATGAATAAGTAAATGTTTAAAGAAAAAAGACATAGGGAGGATAACCAGCCATTGCGTGAATGACTAGTTCTTGTTGGCTAGTCCAGTTTCTATTGATGTTGCCTTGCCCCTCATAGCTCCTTCTGGCCCTTAGTCTTATGTTTTCCTGCATAAGATGGTAAGCAATAGGTTATAACTATGTTCTAAGCAATGAAAGGTCATACTCCCTAAATGAACATTTACCTATCCATCCACAAGTTAGTCTCGATGTACATTAAATAGGAAATGCATTAAAGTGAAACATCCATATGCTGAATATATCAGAGAAAACCAGTGAAGCCATCAAATACATCTAAAAGATACATGATTTTTTATAACTTGTTTATTCCATGTGCAACAACAGGTGCAATCATTTATCAAATTACATATGAGTGGAGATAAATGTGGCTCCCACGAGGGTTGAGCCCAGCTCATTATTTATGCCCAACTCTTAAAGGGCACTTCAGTACATTCAATGCAAATTGCCATGTTTAAAATTTACAACAACTTTTGAAATGTAGATTGCAATTATAATATGTCACTAACAGATACTTGTTCATTGAAACAATGGAAGAGCATAAAATAGCAGGATCATTCAATAGGTATCATAACAACATGAAACATTGGAGACTCTATTTTGCAAGTAAAGCAATATGTTCTGAAAGCATAATATCATGAAGCCCTATGCATGATACAGGGTTATAAATTAAGAAAGTGAAACAATCATGAATCAAAATATACATTGTTGAATATGAAATGGCAAAGCAAATGAATTATGCTGCAAGTACAGTGATAAGTTATGATATTTATTTCCATGAAATAAAGATAATGACCCTTCATCAAAATCTTTGTAGAAGTACAACCATTGTTTTGCGAATACAAATGAAAATGAAAGCATGTTTTTCTCATTAGTTTTATGAGCATGGTGACCAAGGAGAAGTTGCTAGTTCTCTCACAGTGATATTGAGAGACTAAAAAGGAAACTTAGGAAGTTATGCTGATTAAAAGAAAGTCATCAGTGTTCTTTAGTGGTTCATGGTAAGGAACAGTCAGCTGATAAGGGGGGCAGCTTTTAGAGTATACACAAAATGTTTCTTTTTGAAAACTTACATGGTTGTAGGTAGTTATCATGCAATCAAGATGTAGAGGAGTATAGAATGTTAAGAATTTTTAAAAACAACATCCTTTAAGAGTACAATCACAGATTTATAGCAGTAAAATGAAATACATTCCTATTTTGAATAGAAAGGGTACCTGTCATTCATGATAAGTGAAGTGTATTATAGATCATGTATGAATTCTTAGAAACATGTTAATGATCATGGTGAAGAAATGCACTCTTTTAGAGGCCACCTCAAAGACAGTGATAAGAATAAGAGTGTGTTAATATGAACCAGGGTTATCTTAAATCATTCTGTTCATAATCAAGAGATAAACAAACCTCATAGGAACTTCAAGTCACATATAAAAGATCTCAGTCTTAGCATGACAGTGACAAACTTCATTACAGTAATAGGAAACAGTCGTGGTATTGTAGTGAAAATCCTTGTCAAGAGTGTAGTTCAAGTACAAATTCAAAGGAAAATCACAGTGCAAAAAACACAATAATGACAGTGATATAGGAGTTTAGCATAATTTTTCTGGCTTTTATCAAAGGATTTTATAATTAGTTTTGCTGAAAATAATAGCATATACATGAGAATATATGAAGAATCATAATGAAAACTCTCGAGTTGAGGTAACCCAAATATCATATGTGGAAATGAACAAACCCTTCAAGGGTTTCTAATGAAATGTGAAGTTTGAATCATATACACCTCTGGAGAATGTAGTTATTATACAAAAGACTAAAATGAAAGCCACAGTCAGAAGAACAAATAGAATAATGGAGCGACGAGTTTAAAAGCCCTTAAATCTTTGCACTTGATAACCAAATACAGAAAAAGCCAATGAATACAATGAAATAGCAAGCATTGAGTGCTTATTGCAGCGAACAAGAAGAATGAGCCCTCAATTTCTGAATGAAGCCCTCTACAAAAGAATACATGAAAACAACAGTCATGAATATAAAGACAACCCAGATGCATGAGTGAATAATGTATTATTAACAATGCATGAGACAAGCCAAATCTACAGACACACTCTAAAACTATGTCCAAACATATGATGGTCTCATAAGGAGTATGCAGTCATCAATGTGCAAGTGAGAACAAAATGTGGTTTTGAATATTTTCTCTCTCCTAGCAGGTATACATAGAAATGTTTAACATCTTACAGAGGAGCAAAAGAAAAAGGGATATAAACTTTTATATCCAAGTGCAGATTTGAGAACACGGCCATGAAAAATCTATATAGGCGCAAAATATATAAAAACTTCCAAATTCCTCAAGGAAATCATTAAATGCTTACCAATACGAGTGCCTGAGAATGAAGCTCAAAATCAACAGAGAAGGCCTGTGACTGTAAAATTTCTAGAAACCATCTCTCTCAACAGCGCGCCACAACTTCTTCCTGAAGCTTCTTCAAGCCAAAATGAAATGATGTTTTGCCTGTAGGGTTTGATAACCTAATGCATCGATGCAAGGGAGTTTTCTTTACCTTATGAATTGAGTTTTTATTTTAAAAACTTTATTCATTATGCTCAGTCGTGGCATTTTACATTTCTTATATTTCTTGCAAGTGTTTTCATAAACACTTCTTAAGACTTAGTCATAAAGCCCGTCATTTTGGCTTTTTGCAATAAATGGTATCTAAGATGGAAATTAAAATGCCTTTTGTTGTATTATCAAATAAATGGTCATTTTTACCATTTCATCTTATTTTTTGCTTTGAAGTTTAAAATGTAAAGTATATTTTTTATTGTGATCTTATAAACCATCAAAACCATATACCTATTCTCATGCAAAAAATATCATACGTACTCCTCTTTTGAAGACTTGTCCAAGGAGTTTCTTTTCCTTTAGTATATGATAAACTTCTATTTATGACTTGGAGGGCATTTAGGGAAGTTGAGATTTAGTTTACAAACACTTGGAGGAGAAATAGGAGGATTTGTTTTCTTTGGAGACAAAATTGGAGCTTTTGGAGGGTGTTTTGAAGAGTCATCATGTAAGACTTGGTCAAAATTGATCATTTCAACCATATTGAAGCCATTTAGAGAAAATTCAGGTGCTCAATTTTAGGCTTTTGGAGTCCATCCAACCCAAACTATTTTCTAGTTCCTCTTTTGGTGGATTTTGGTAAGGAGAGGTTTTGATACTTAGTCTTTTTGTAACTCATTTTTTAGTTAGTTCCTCTTATGCAATTTTGGGTTAGTGATTCTAGCAATCCTTTCTCAGACTGGCAACTTTTGTGACTCATTTTGGCTTGTATGACAGAGGTTACCTTGGAAAATTAATGAAGTTAAGTGATTTACCATCTCAGTTCTTTAGTTCTTTGTATGCACTTGTTTGATTGATCAAGCCACTTGTGAGATTATCTTTTTTCCTTTTGATTTTTCCTTACTAATAGCATCTTTTGCAGAAGATTGTGTATGTTGCAGGTTATAAGTTGTGTAAAAGTGCATGTAATTCTAGTTGTGAAAATTTATTTCCTTCTAGATATAGGCATTAAAACCATCTTATAAAATATTTATGCAAGAGACTCATAAGACTGGGTTGTGTATGTTAAACTTTTCCTTTGTTTAAACTCACGTGTTTAATCTTTTTTGCAAGTCAAGCTAATGTACTGGTGCATCACCCTTAGGAATCGATTTTCATTTTAAAATATCTTTCTTCCCCTTTTCTTTACAAGTTAGTAATTTTAGAGTGGTAACCAATTAGGAGCCAACCTTATCCAAAGGTTTATTTCAAAGTTAGGTGACCCATAGCCTTGAAATGATCCCATGTTTCTCTAGCTTACTGATTTCCACAACTCGGTCAGGGTACAAAGTTTAAGACATAACAATTTTGGCACACCCGGTGGGACCCATTCTCCATAATTTTTGTTAGTTTGGTATGCAACCGACAAGTTTTAGACTTAATAGAAGTTATTTTTGCATACTTGGATACTTGGCGACTCCGTAAAGTGAAAGAACAACAAAACTAGTGCTCTCACAACTTATGAGAAGTGCACAAACAAGAAGTTCTAGAGACTTCAAATTTTAACAGCTGTCACCACCTAGAAGACAAGGAAGAACAACAAAAAGAGTACCCCCTTCCAAGAGAGTTCTGTCTACATCACCTGGTGTTAGACCAGTATCGGTATTTTCACCACCAAGGAGGAGAGGAAGGCCATTCAAAAAGAAGAGTGAGAATTGTTCTACCTCACCAAGCTATAGAATTGTAAGGTCACCTTTTAGCAGTCCAAAGAAGATTTTATTTGTTGTCTCTACAGGTTTTGCAACTTTTTCTTCTTCAAGTTCTGCTACTGCAACAAGTTCATCAGCTGTTGTTTTTACATATTTGAATCCATTTCAGCCACTTCTAATGGCTACTTTAAATCAACCCTTTGTGCCATTTAATAGAGGAAGTCCATTAAATTTGGCACAACATAATGACATACCAGTTGCAACTTTGAAAAGCTTGCCAATTTTTACTGGTGAAGACCAAACAACTCCAATTGAGCACATAAGGGATGTTGCTTCCTTATGTGGTGTTCATCATATTACACAAGAGGATGTAGTTGTAAGGCTACTTGCAACATCATTCAAAGGAAGAGAATTACAGTGGTTCAGAAGCCTCAAAGTGGGTACAATCGCAACATGGGACGAATTGGGTGACAAATTACACAAGCAGTTTTAGGACAGGTTTGATAACTTATCTTTACTAGAGAAGCTGACTACAATAAAGAGAGCTCATCAAGAGTAGATGAATGATTTCAACTTCAGATTTGAGAGGACCTGGGATAGAATCCCTACAATAGTGAGACCACCTTTAGAATACACATTTTTGTATTATTTGAAGGCTCTTAACAACGATATAGTTGTTATGACACAATCAATGGGAGGATTTTCTCTACCAGATGCTTATGAGATAGAAATTAGAGTAGAAAATTGCTTAATATAGGAAGGAAAGATTGCTCCTAGACCACCCATGCCTATTTTTCCAGAGATACAGCCAAATATGCCTCTTCAAATTCCACCTTTTGCACCATTTCCTGCTGTACCAACTTTACCAGCAGTTGGTAAACAAGAATTTGTTGTTCCAATACAGTCCCAGGAGTTGCAAGAAATGAAAGAGAGCTAACAAAAGATTGAGAACATTTTGCAGACTTTTGGGAACAAACTAGTGAATTTAGAAAAGTAGCAATCATATAATAGACCTTCAAATCAGCTATTTCAAGGTAATAGATAGCAATACCAAGGTAATTACCAAGGTCCAAGAGAAAATTTCAATCAAAGGCCTTTTCAGGCCTATAATCCAGCTTTGATTAGTGCTGTCAAGGAACTTGTTCCTGTTCAAAACAACTTGGCTATTGATTATGAGTGGTGCTGCCCATGCAACCAACCACATAATCAGGCTACATGCTCCAATGGATTCATAAATCAAGCACTTATGGTACAAAATAATTGAAGATCACAACAAAATATACTCAATGATGTACTCCCACAACAACAGGATCAACTTACAAATGAAACTACTTTACTTAACTGGCAGGGTGAGGAATTCTGTGGATTGAATGTAGATAATTCCCTAGTTGCAGAAAATACAAGAGCAAAGAAAAGAGCCTTTGAACTTGAACAAGCAGCTGATAAGGGAAAAGCAACAACAACATGACCATCTACATCACAATTTCCTCATATTTTGCAGAGAAATCAACAAGATGCTGCTAAGGAGCAGCCACACCTGCAAGCTGATCATGCTGGTGTAAAGGAACATCAAAAAGCAAACCCACCTGTGCCTTTCAATATCATTGATAATATGAGAAAGTTGAATGTAATGATGTATATGTGGGATTCATTAGCTATTCCAGGCCAAAAAGACATATTACAGTCAGCCTTGTCAAATCTAAAAGTGTCTGATGAGTCTTCAATAGGTCAAGTTAGAGCTGTGTTTACAAATGATCCTCAAGAAAATGATAAATAGCCTAGCAAAGAAGTAGGTGAGGACATCAAACTACCTCCATTTTATGTGTCTGTAATTATAGGTGATAAGATAGTCCACAACTATATGGTAGATAGTGGAGCTAGTAGCTCTGTAATGCCAAAACAAATTGCTAACAAACTGGGACTAAAATATCAGCCTTTAGAGAAAGGAGTGATTCAATTGGATGGTACTTTTGTTAATAATTTAGGTGTTATTAAAGGCTTAAGTCTTACTCTTCATGCTTTCCTAAAATTTTTAGTTTCTCAAGACATATGTGTCATAGATCTCCCACCTTTCTTTGCCTTATGTCTCTCAAGAGACTTTACAACGAAGATAGGAGCTTATGTGTCAGCTGATTGGTCACATATGTTGTTTAGAACAAGATATGGAACCAAGGTTACCATTAAATCTGAAGATTTATCCAAAGATCACATTGAGCCATACAACCCAAGTGTTATCAATGTTGTTCCTATTGTTGCAGACACAAATTGTGTCATTTTTACTGACAGTGAATTTGCTGCTACTCAAGAACTGTAAGCAGAAGGTGTTCTTGGCGTGTTGTTACACGAATGGGCAGAAAAAAATGTGTTGGAAAGTCCTGAAGACCTTATTCAAGATGTTGGTATGGAAAATTATGTGATGCTTGAACCTGATGCAGAGGTCCCAAACCTTGAAAAGGGTGCAGATTAGCTATTACAATAGAAAAATGAACTTTGGGAGATGTTTTTTGATGGTTCTAGCAACAAGAATGGAGCAGGTGGAGGTGCAATGCTTGTTTCTCCACAAGGTGATAGATATTTTTCTGCCTTTCATTTTGCTTTTTCCTGTTCTACTAATACTATTGAGTATGAAGGGCTTATTCAAGGTCTTGAATGGGCAAGGAAAAGAGGAATTAACTGTTTAAAAGTCTATGGAGACAACAAATTGATAGTTAATCAGGTTAGAGGATTAAATGTTGCCAAAAATGATGCCTTGAAATCTTATAGAAACAGAGTGTGGAACATAATCGAGGAGTTTGATGCCTTCAATCTGATTTCTATCCCAAGAAATCAAAATAAACATGCTGACAGACTTGCAACAATTGGAGTACAGTTTGATATCCCAAATGATATCAAAAAAGAGAAAATGCAGTAGTATGTCAAAGTTGTAACCAAGCCATCAATTCCTAATAACAACATTAACTGGCAGGTATTTGATAGTGACGAGCAGATTTTAAATTTTTGCTCCAAGAAGATCAATTTTCTGTAGTGAATCAGGAGAAGATTAAACAATAGTATGATGATCAAGTTATACAGTTGAAGACAAACAAACTTCCCAAAGGTATGGTTACCTTGAAGTCCATATTCAACATTGATGATTAGCTTAAGAAAAGAAAAGTCAGCATTCAAGTAAAGGAAGATCATTATAAAGAAGTTGAAATCTTTAAAGGTAAGCTTATTAAATTAGGCAAAAAAAAATTCAGCTGAAGATTAAAAACTTTCATTGCTTTATGCCAAGAGTATCATGATGTTTTTTCTTGGAAATATTCTGATTTAAAAAGGTTTGATCCTCATATTGCGCAACATACAATTGAGTTAGAACCTGGTGCCAAGCCTGTTATACAAAAACAAAGACCTTTGAATCCCAAGCTTGAATCCTTAATGATCAAAGAACTGACTAAGTTAGTTGAGGGGGGTATTGTATTTCTGATTAAAC
>VDFB02000017.1:256286623-256561298 GCA_007258455.2 Sequoia sempervirens | reverse complement strand
AGGTCCATGCAAATTTTACCTTCCTTTCATTGATGAATGTTGTGAAGTTTGCTTTCTCTTCAGGATCAAGTGATGTTGCATGGTATGTTATCTTTGGGTCCTCTACTATGCCAACATTTATGGACTCTGCTTCTTCTATTAGGAGTGTTGATTTTTCTTGATATTCTGATATGGGGAGATTGAACCCTCCATCCTCGGGTGCCTCGGGGAGGTTTTCACCTTCAAATGCATCCTTTATTTTCTTCTTTTTAGGATCTAATAGAGTGTCATTGTGGTCTTCTCTAGGGGATTGCATTTTTATTTTTATGTTTTCTCTTTCATTTTTGTGACAAGAAGATTCAATATCTCCACTGAAGTATGCATCCTGTTCAAGTTCCGTGATGAATCCTACTTTGTGATCTCCTGCTGGTATGTTTGTTCAAAGTCCCATGAACTCTGTGATTGCCTCATTATTCTGGAATTGATCCATTACAGGTTATGTTTTTGTTGGTCCCAATATATTAGTTGTAGGTAGTAGAGGGGTAGGCTATCATCATTATCCATAAATCTTATGGAGGTTGTAAAAAATGGTTAGTATGGATCTGGTATCTTTTTCCCATTAAGTGTCTAGGTCATCATTACTAGAAGTGGGGGAACCATATCTAGTGATAAAGGAAGGAGAATCCCATTCATATTCATTAGAGTCCATTTCAAAATAGTAATAGATATTGGGAATGGTTTTGATAAACTGGAGAGGGAACCTATCAATGCTAAAGTTGTTGAATAAGTCTTCGATGGGTAAATCATAGTCCATGATATGGTAGATATCCAATGCCTTAATGCTAGAAGAATTTTCTTGTTTCTTAAAAGAGGTTCGTCTGATTTTTGGAGTAACCACGTCTTTTGGCTCATTACCTAATCCCATATTTTTCTTTCTTTGTTCCACTATGATAGGCTCCCATTAGCCTTGCTTGTGTAGCCCAAGGCCACTTGTTCCCTGGTATCCCATTTGTTTAGCTAATTGATAACCTCTACTATTAGGATCAATTAGAATGGGTTCTTTTGGATCGTTTTGGTCCTCTTTGTAAATCATGGATGAGTTCTCTTTAAATATCTCTTTGTCCTTCATATCTACCTACTTGGTGAAAATCATGGGTTTGGCTATCATTTGCACTCTCTGAGAATAATTGATCTCTTTCAAACCTCCATAGATTTTGGGTGTTGGGGGAAGCATGCTAATATAGAATGCTTGGTTGAAATGGTAATTTCCATTACCCTTGTCTAGTAATTGAACCTTGGCTTACGTTTTCGTTTGCTCGCTTGATGTGATATTGGTTGAGGTCGATGGTAGCATGGAAGGGTCAACACATGAGAATGAATGGAAGGATATGTCATTACTTGGTATACGTTGGATCTTAGTATACTTTTCCTCCAAATTTTCACAAAAGTGGAAGGGTTCTGTATCAACATATAATGTCACCTCTTTTCCTTTGTACGAAAACTTTAGGCATTGGTCAAAAGTCGATGGTACTACTTATACTGTGTGGATCCAAGGGTGTCTTAGGAGGTTATATGAAACTCAAGGTCAAGTACTTGACACAGTTTCTATAATGGTTGGCCCTATCTGCATTAGTAACCTGACTGTCCCTTCTGAATTCCTTTCAAGGTCACCATAGGACCTTATAATAATGCTCTTTCCTTTGGCTATCACATTGTCAGAATACCCAAAATGTTTGACAAATTTCAAGGTACAGATGTTTAGACCCACACCATTATCTATCAGCACTCACTTGACCATGTTCTTGTGGCCACCACCCTCTATGTAGAGAGCTTGGTTGTGGAAGATCTTTCTTGAAAAAGACTAAATGATTATTGGTCATGATTTTTCTAACCATGGCTTAGAACTGATTTGGATTGAGGTTGTTAGGGACCGATGTTTCTAATGATTTTTCTAGTATCTCCCTATGTGCGGGTGACAATTTTAGCAATTATAGGATTGAGATTAAGGTGAGAGTCTTCTTCAGTTGTTCCATAATGTTGTAGTCATTTGATGACTTAGGCATGGGTTTAGGAGGGGCTCCCTATATTGTAACTCTCCCTCGATGGGTAGTTACGTTACAATTGTTGTCTCCACCTCATATAGTCACTACATCTACCCTAGTGTCATCTGCTTGAGAGAGAGTACCTAGAACTATGTCACCATACATGTAGTTAGCATTATGGTAATCTTGGTCCTTTCCGTTGTCGTTCCTTTTAGTGTGGTTTGGGATTGGGTTTGTGTATATTTGAAGGTCCTTTTTTCTGGGACAATGTTTGACATCCACTTCTCCTTTTTCTATCAAGTCTTGGATGAGGTGTTTGAGTCTCATGCAATTATTTGTTGTGTCCTTTTATTTTATGGAATTTGTACAAGTCCTCATTATACCATGGTCTTTTGAAGCTAGGCTCCTCATAGTTTGGGTGATCATTGACCTTCATGAGGTTTTGTTTCACTAGTTTACACATGACTATCTCAAGTGACTCTCCTAGTACTGTGAATTTCCTCCTTGGTTGATCGTATTGCCTCTGTTGTCCTCCTTGATTCATTTGTTGGTTGACTATTGCTTGATTGTTCTTGGGATAGGTAAGTTGGTTTTTTTGTGTACTATTTGGAACATAGCTTGTTTGTGCCACTTGCAACTTGTTTTGAGGTGTTTTTTGTGCATTCCATAGTGCTCTAGTGTCAAATACTCCATCATTTGTAACGTTCTTGTTCTTGGCCAAATCTTAGGTTTATCATTTGAACTAGAGGGACTGTCTTTTGAATTGTTCAATTTATGGAATCCCCTTTCTATGAGGGCTATCTCAATATGTAATCCCTTTTCAATAGTTTCCTCAAAGTTTGTAAGACATAACATAGTGAGTTGGTAGTTGATCTCGGGTAGGACATTTGAGACAAAGATATCTACTAATTCCTTGTTGGGAATGGGCCATTTTCATTTACTAGCTTTGTTCCTCCATCTCTGTAGGTAGGAGATAAAGGATTCTCCTTGAATTTGTTTAATTTTGGATAAATCTGTGATTGTGACGTCTTTCTCTATGTTGAATGAGAAGTGGCTTATGGATTTTCTAGATAGTTTGTTGAAGGTTTTAACTCCCAGTGACAAATGGGAAAACCACTCCATAGCATGACCTATATGGCTATGTGGAAAGAGCCTCATGAGGTAAGATTCATTATTTTGTACTTCCATACATGATACTAAAAAATATCGTACATGCTCTATTGGATTTCCTCTTCCTTTGTACTTGTTGAACTTGGGTATTTCAATTTTTTTTGGAAAGGGTAGCATAGCGATTGAACGATCAAATGGGAATGGACGTATTTCCTACAAGGTATAAGTCTTCTTTATTTTCACTACTTGTCCAATATTATCTAATTCATCACCTCTAGTTGTAGTTCCATCTTATTTTTTGGTACATTTGTTTGTAAGTTTTGCATGTAATAGCCTTGTTGTCCCACAACATGTTTTTGGTCATAAGTTGGGTGTTGTGAAGGTACGAGACCTTGGTAACCATGTTGGGTAGAAGGAGGATTAAATCCTTATTGGATGTAAAGAGGGTTAGCTCCTTGTTGGATGTAAGGAGGGTTAGGTGCTTATTGAATGTAAGGAGGGTTAGCTCCTTGTTGTATGTAAGGAGGGTTAGCTCCTTGTTGTTGAGGTGAATTATACTGAAGGTTTCCCTGATGGTGCGTTGGAAGGTTACCTTGTTGGTGAGATGAATATGGAAGGGTAACCTGTGGTACACCTTGTTGTTTGTGAAAAATATGTTGAAGGCTTCCCTAATGGTGCATTAGTGGGTTACCTTGTTGGTGGGATGAATTAAGAAGGGTACCCTATGGTACACCTTGTTGTTGGGATGAAGTGTACTGAAGGTCCACCTGATGATGCATTGGTGGGTTAACTTCTTGGTGGGATGAATTATATTGAATTTTTCCCTAATGGTGCGTTGGTGGGTTACCTTGTTGGTGGGATGAATTATAGTAAAGGTTTCCCTAATGGTGCATTGGAGGGTTACCTTATTGAGGGGAAGAATTGAGAAGGGTACCTTGTGGTACACCTTATTGTTGGGACTACTGATAAGGAAGGGGACCATGTGGTCCACCTTGTTGGTGGTATTGCTGATTGGGAAAGGGACCCTGTGGTCCACCTTGTTGATGGTACTGTTGATTGGGAAGGGGACCATGTGGTCCACCTTGTTGATGGTACTAATGATTGGGAAGGGGACCCTGTGGTCCACCTTGTTGATTTTATTGCATGTTTTGGGAAGGGTCGATATACAAAGTGTTTTGAGGTACGTATTGTCCTAGTGGAGGATTGTTCCTTTGTGGTATTTATTGGGATGGACCTCCTTGATACTGTGGGGCCACTGTCGCTTGTTCAATTTGAGTTTGTTTTCTATACAAGGGGTTTTGGTTGATCCTTTCCTTGTGCAAATATGGGTGGCATGTTTGTAATCTCTGAGAGCTTAGGTATTTCTCTTGCCTCTGAGTTATCTCCTAAGGGAATGATTTGAGGATCCTTAAGAGCTTCCACATTAACTTCTATTGGAAATTTAGCACCACTTTGCGCTAACTTGAAGAAGTCAGTGTTGGGGTCTTTTCTTAAGAGTTTATCCATCAAATTGGGCACCTTGAGATTGTTTGAATGTTGAAATAGTTCTTCATCATTTATTTCCTCTTCACTATCTTCCTCCTCTATGACCATATCCTTATACTTTTGTTTTTCCCTTTCCATGGCTTCTTCTTGTCTGTGGATCATCTCTTCCTCACTAGGTGATTGGTTTGTTGTTGCATTGAATGTGGGTCTCTTTTGAGGTGTTTCAAGGTCACTTGTCTTATAGCCCCATGGGCCACTTTCCTCATTTGTGATGTTGGTTGGTGGTATGATAGCATTTCTTTTTTTCACTTCCATGTTCTTTCTATGTTGTGAATGCGTAATTTTCATAAACAACCGCCAAGATTTTGTGAATTTTTTGGGACTCCTAAATGCTTTTGTTGTTTTTTTTTGGATTTTCTATTGAGTATTCAAGTTGGGTTCGCCCACTGAAAAGCGTAAATAGAAATTTCTTAGTTGGTTGTCACGGTTGTGGTAAGTTCTCAAGATGTGCCCTTTGCCAAACTTTAGACTAGGATGGTTCTTTGAAGTTAGAATATGGATTTTCGTTTAAGGATTTTTCTGTTTTTGGAGATCATGAAGGATGGATACCTATTGCCATGCAGTAGGTGGTAACACGGGTCTTCCACCTGCTAGGTCTTCTTTCTCTTCCTCTTTATCTTCTATGTTTGCTACATTTCTCCACTGGTTTGGTTTTTCGTTCTTCTCAAATATGAAGCTTCTTAAACTACTAATGATATCAGTTTGTTCACTTCAATGTGTGTGAGACTTGGTTGTAGGATTGGTGCTATAAGGTTTAGTTGTTGGACTAGAGTAACTGGTCACCAAATGGTCATAAGGTGAAAGTTTTGATGTTTTGATATGGTTGTTATGAAGGTCAAGACCCTAAGGTTTGAGTGTTGTTTTGGAGTGACACTATTCTTTGAACTCAAAATGTTGAAAGGCTTCGATTGATATCTTACTTCTTCTTCTAGAGGATATGTTACAGAAAAGCTTACTTGAACTATCCTTGAGGTTCAAGTAACTGTTGATATCTTAGAAGTGTGGGTGAGAGAATAATCCAGGTTGGTTTGTTTCGATTTTGATTTTCAAAAGTAGGATGAAGTTTGAAGATGGATGAAGGACTATATGACCTATCTTGGGTTTCCAAATTTTTCGCTCTAACAAGGATCCTGTAAGCAGCTTTGATTAATTTTTTTATTGTCAGCAGGATAGAGAAAAAGTGATGGTTTTTTAGTAGAAGCAGCTAGTTTTTGAGCAAAAGCGACCAATGTGGTCAACTGCTAGAAGAATTTTGTCAAGTGTGTTGGATTTTAAGAAGAAAGTGCGCCCAATTTTTGCAAGTGTGTTGATTTAGTCAAATGCAACATATTTTCATTAGTGGGGTTTATGGGACAGAGAGAAAAAGTGAGCTTTTCTTGGCAAGAGCGACCAAATTTTGGTCAAGTGAGGCAAAATCAATAGCAAGTGCAGTCTCTGTTCAATTTTGTTTTCTAGCTTCAGTATTTTGATGCTTTCTTGCAAATTTTAGATGATTCCATTTTGTTTGTTTATTGAGATTTGGCAAGTGATACAACACTATTTGATTGACTCAAAAAACATATACTTGTGTGACTTGTATTTCTATGGCTTCAAGTTGTGAAATTATGATACCCAAGCCATAGTTTCCAACATTTACTTTGAGCCAATGTTGCCTGAATATTTAAAAACCTTTAAGGAGTGAAAATATAGGGCTTCTCTTAAAAGCATACACTAATTTAAAGGGTTTGTGATTTTGATAAACATATTGAGTGTTTGTTTTGATGTGTTCATTTTTCAATTCAATCACAGTGTTTGATGTTTCGAAGTACCTGATAGATCCTTGGCAATTTCGTGAAAACAATGTATTCCCTAAGGATAGATACTTCTTCCTAGGTGGGCTTACCTCATGCCCCGAAGGGATGATTTTACATGCAAAAAATGGAGAGGCCTTTTATGCTCAACCATAAGTCAGACTTGGTAAGTAACTTCTCAGAAGTAAATTCTGATGCACCAATTCAAAGTATGTTTTGGATAAAAGGGGTGGCTTCTATATACAATTGGTTCTTAGTCATATTTTGGGATTATTATTTTCAGATGTCTATACATGTAGAGATTCACTTAATTAAGAGGCCTCCCATCCCTTATGGGTTTTAACATATCACACAGATACTGGGGGAGACATTTACCAATATAGAACAACACCCGGTGGGTGAGAACTTTCCTCAAACCCACAATAATTTATATAGCGGACCAAAATAGAGTACCGCTTGGGTTACCTTTGAGTTCTCCAGCATGGGATTTTCCTCAAAAGGAAGGGCCTCTAAAGGTATGCTTTAAAGTAAAAAGTGTGAAAATCAAGATGATTTCATCACCCAAGATCGCTAAAAGGCATGAGGGGAGAGGAGAGTCACTTAGTTTTCCAAACACAGAATACACAGAATACACTCCATTGCATTATTATTTTTAAGCACCTCGAGTGGTGCTATTCACAAAATATGAAATTAGGTGTATACAAGATAGCAATAGTTCTTTTTAAAGAATCCAATAGAAGTGCTATGGATATCAATCAATGAGATAGCAAAAGTGCAAGACAAAGATTGATTTGTTCATTTTTAATCCCAAAACTGAGTGTTTGTTCTAAACCTTGTCTTAGTGGTCAACAAAGTAAATCGAGCGTTCATCAACAAATTGAAGTCATTTGGTCAACAAAAGAATACAATTTTTTAGAGAAACATCAATTGAAAACTTCAAAACATCCATTTTAGAGCACCAATTTGAAAGTGTTTTGTTTGTGGGGTTCCTTTTAAGCACCAAATTGAGTGTTCTCTATCTATGAAATCTTTGGAAAAAAAGGTTCATTTTAGAGCACTTAAATCGTAGGGTTCTTTTTAAGCACCAAAATGAAAGATTTTCTAACATAGAAAGCTTGGAAAAGGTTCATTTTAGAGCTCTTAAATCAAAATGTGTTGTTTGTAGGGTTCTTTTTAAGCACCAAAATGGAAGTTTTTCTAACTTAAAAAGCTTGAAAATTTGAAACTCTTTGACTGTTCGTCTTCCTTGTAACAAATGTGTTAGTTTGTGGAAATCAATTATACTTCTACAAAACCCTACATAAATGAAATTAGTACCTGTCACACATTCAAATCAGACAATTGTTAGCATTAGAAATTAAATTTAACCTTCAATTTTTGGATAAAATTGAGTAGGAAAAAGAACCCTCTATCAAAGGTCAAAGGCGTTTAAAAAAAGTAGAAGCACCCTCTGCCATAAAATAGAAGTGCCAAAAATAGTCAAAAGTGCCAGAAACAACCAAAAGCGCTAGAAAAAGGGTCAAATGCACTAGAAACAGGGTCAAATATGCCAGAACTGTGAAAGAAAATGTGAAAATCTTTTGGAATTGTGCATGAGAATTTTTCTAGAGCACCTCCAGGACCTACAACTTGAATTTTTGCTTAGAAAATGGTTAGTGTTAAGGATCGTGGTCCCACCAAGCATGCCAAAATGTATGAGGGGGAAATCTATGAGTGTAAATAAGATCAAAACAAATAATAGAAGTTAATATAATCCAAAATAATGATCAAGATTCATTCCTTCACTCACAAAATGAAACTACACAATTACTGAATTTAAGAATAAAATTAAAATAGAAAAGCATACATGAATTCACAAAAAGAGTAGCATTACCATCTGATGTTGAAGTGTATCCATATTGATAATGTTGGATTGTTCAATTCAATATGAAACCTCAATTTTTTGCATGCAAGAGATTTTTGAAGAGTGTGAGTGTGTTTGATTGAAGATGTTGATTCAAATATTTTTCAATGTCGATTTGGCATCACTTTGTTGCATGAGGTATGTTGATTCTCCGATCATTTTTGGAGGAGAAAGAGGTTTGTTATATAGAAATTGTGATTTGAAATGGATGATCAGGATTGCATAGTAGAATATCTTGATCAATGATCAAAAGATGTTGAGAGGATTTAGATGGGCATAAACTATGCAAATTGATTACGTAATTAGTGTGATTGAGAAATAAATTGAATAATTTGTTTGAGGAGGAACCTTTTTAACTAGCCATTGTGTTCATTACCCAAGATCTACTTTAGCTAATTAAGCTTCTCCAAAGGAACCAAGGCTTTGATATCAATTTTTGGAACACAACTATCTACTGAGAGGGGGGGTGAATTAGTAGATCAATTAAAACAAGTTCTTTAATACTTTTAAACCAATACAAAAGTATATGCAGAGAGATAAAAACACACACATGCACACATAACACTAGATGTACGTGGAAAACCTAATATGGGAAAAAACCATGGTGAGAATAGATTCTAGGATCTACTGTCCTAATCTAGCCTCATAATAGAACTTCACTGGTTACAATGTTTAAGGGTACCAACCCTAAGGAGACACCAATCCTCTAATTTAAGAGAACCGACTCTAAGGAAGCACCCACTCCCTAACTGAGCAACCACTTAGCTATTTGATGGCACCAACCATTCAAATTTATAACGAAATTGTGTATCTACAAACTCTAGTTACATATGATTCAAATGAATCCAATTCAAGGTTACAGACCTATTCTACAACTACTCATTCTATGATTTTCCTTTCTACAAGCATTATCTCTACCGTTACTATCTCATCAACTCATCTCTCTACTATACTCTTCTCCCTTTCTCTTTCTTGAATTTTTCTCAAAATTAATATCTCTAAAAATTACATACCCCAAGCATTATCTCTGCTATTTCTATCTCATCAACTCACCTATCTACTCTGCTCTTCTCCCTTTCTCTTTTTCATCTTTTTCTCAAAAGTACTATCTCTAAAAATTACAGACCTATTATGCAACTACTCATTCTATGATTTTCCTTTCTACAAGCATTATCTCTGCTTTTGCTATCTCATCAACTCACCTCTCTACTCTACTCTTCTCCCTTTCTCTTTCTCATCTTCTCCAAAAGAACCAAGGCTTTGATACCAATTGTTGGAACACAACTATCTACTAAGAGGGGGGGTGAATTAGTAGATCAATTAAAACTAGTTCTTTAATACTTTTAAACCAATACAAAATTATATACAGAGAGATAAAAACACACACATGCACACATAACACCAGATGTACGTGGAAAACCTAATATGGGAGAAAACCATGGTGAGAATAGATTCTAGGATCTACTATCCCAATCCAGCCTCATAATAGAACCTCACTGGTTACAATGTTTAAGGGCACCAACCCTAAGGAGAAACCAATACCCTAATTTAAGAGAATCGACTCTAAGGAAGCACCCACTCCCTAACTAAGCACCCACTCATCTATTTGATGGTAACAACCATTCAGATTTATAGTGAAATTGTGGAGCTACAAATTCTAGTTACATATGATTCAAATGAATCAAATTCAAGGTTACAGACCTATTCGACAATTACTCATTTTATTATTTTCCTTTCTACAAGCATTATCTCTGTTGTTGCTATCTCATCAACTCAACTTTGTGCTCTACTCTTCTCCCTTTCTCTTTCTTGGCTTTTTCTCAAAAGTACTATCTCTAAAAATTACATACCCCAGATGATGTGATCAATTTTTCTTTTCACAACATGCATACACACTTCACACTCTCACTCATTCTCTAACATGTCTTCACCAACAAGTCTTCTACTCCTCAAGCCAAACACCATAAACCTCATTAATAAATTTTATATCTTTGGCGTGTATCAAATCTAGGTTTTCATATGCATTTAATGCCCATATTTGCATGATCGACCCATTCTAGATTTCATGATCACTTGTGCATTGAAGGCACCATCTATATATTTTAATCACCAATAAATAATATAGTTGTACCAGTTACAACCATTAATTTCATTTTATGTGCCATATCTTCATTTTCCTAGCTGTTCGCATAATCAAATCTTCAAACTATGCCTATCGATCTCTATGTTCATGCCATGATCCAACGTTTATCACTCAGCTACCTCAACCATAAAAACTTGATCATTTGATGTGATCACTTTAAATGAGGGCCATAGATCTTCACTAAAAAATTTGGGAGAATATTCTACTTCAATTCACCTTAAGACTTTTCTGATGTCATCAAGGACACATGTCACCTTTTTTCATTTCCACGCTGGTCAATGTAAGCTTCCCGCAGAATGGCAAAAAACTTCTTCATTTTTGTTATTATTGTGTTTCCTTTCCTTCAATGGTTGGGAGTTGCAAATCCCCTTTACCTTCTTCTTATTGGGTTTCGGCCATTGACCTTACCCTTCACCTTCTATCAACTTCATTCCTTTCATAGACCAACACACCAAACTCTAAAACATGCTTTAAGTCATCGGATGTTGGGGTTTGCACATATTGATTACCTCTTACTTTATAGTAAGCATTAATAAATCCTTTTAATCTATGATGCTTGATAACTTCCTTCGACAGTCTTAACCCTTTCAGGTATTGGTCTTCGAGCTTCCACCATTCACTTACTTAACTTTGTATTAAGGCATAAGCCTTAACTCTGATCCACAAACTCTGAAACCTTTTTGAGTGTTGGGGTTCAAGTTTCCAATGTACTTCATACTTCACTTTATGTTAAGACATAAGAGTTAACCCCAATGCCTGACATTATTCAAACTTCCAACATACTACCTTCTTTTCCTTTGTGAATTCGATATGCGGTATGTCCAATTTTGAATCTTGACACCTTGTAGTATAAGGTAAGCCTTAAGCCCAAAGTTTGAAGCCCGATCGAACTTGGCTCAAAAATAGCAACTCCTTTTTTACTTAGCAAGTAGTATAAGGTAAGCTTGAGACCCGAAGCCTAAACTTCTACAACACTTAAAGGCTTGCTTCAATGAATATCCTATGATGCCCCTTTTGACATCAATCAACAACTCCCCATTTGATATCACTCAGATATCCTTTTGACATCAATGTGATGCCCTTTTAAAGTCAATGAAAATCAAATTAATAACATAAATAAATCCATATTAGGAAAGGAGTGAGATGAGGGAACTCCTTCCAATTGATCAACGACAACTTGACCCTTAATCATTTTTTGAGTAATGAACTTGATGTCAAACTCGAAGATCAACATTACCCATTTCACCAACCTTCCCAAAATATTGGTTCTAGTGAATAGATGATTTAGAAGATCAATTTTTACAATGAAATGAGTTTCAACATGAAGAAGATGATATCATAAATTCTGCATTACAAAGATGAGAGAAAGACATTGTTTCTCCATGGTAGAATGATAAGTTTCATAATAAACAATAATATGGATAATGTATTAGACCTCTCTTTCTTTACCATCATCATCATGTTGAGCTAAAAAGTTTCTAAGGAATGAGGTGATGTAGAGATATAAAGAAAAAAGGTTTTATCTTGCATAGCCAATATTAGGATAGGAGGATTGGCCAAATAAATCTTGATTAGCTCAAAAGCTATTTTGCACTCATTGTCCCATTGAAAGTGAACATATTTATTCAACAAGAATGTGAAGGGAAGGGTATGATTGACCAATTGAGATACAAATCTATGAATTTCCTGAATCTTCCCCTATAGACTACATAGCTGAGAGATGTTTCTAGGTGAAGGCATGTTAACAATTGCATCAATCTTATTTGTATTGACTTCGATTCCATCGTGAGAAATAATAAATCCTAAAAGTTTGTCTATATCAATGCTGAAGAAACACTAAAGAGGATTTAGTATCATCTTATAGAGTCAAATCCTTTCAAATATAAGATGAATATTTTCTACGTGATATTGACAAGTTATAGACTTAGCCAAGATACCATCAACATAATCCTCTAGAATTTTGTGAATGAAATCATGAAAAATAAGGGTCATTTCCTGTTGGTAAGTTGCTCCTACATTCTTTAACCCAAACGACATATGACCACATAAAAGAAAGTACCCCAAGGGGTAGTGAAGGTTGTCTTATACTGATCTTTCGAGTTAATACTATTGTAAGTATGAGCAGTTGGTGTTGTCATTGATGTCAACAAGCCCATGTTGTTATTGATGTTTGTAGTTGAGTGAGATGGTTGCAAGAGTGTAGTCCATTCTTTGATTAGTTGCATTATGTTGTCACTAGTAAGGCACTAGTTTCAACCTCTAGTGTTACTTTGATAAGCTTCTGTCTATGGTTGAGGAAGTGTTGAAGATGATGAGGATGTGTCTTTGGTGCTTGGTTTCCAATTGTTGTTGAGAAAATTTGATAAAAAGAGGAAATAGTATGTTATAGTAATGTTTTGGGTAACAAATTTGTGTTCTAGTTTTGCTCCACATTTCTTCTAGGTTGAAGATCTTCCTGTGTGATTTAAATATGTTGGTGAGAGTGTTTCATAAATGTTGTATTCAATAGTTGGTATGATGGATCGTCGTAAAAAATAATTTGTGTTCACCAGTGTGCGACTATGCATTGTAGAGGTGTTTGGGAGAAATGTTTCTTCTCTACATTTCTTTGCAGTTGTGTTTTAGGTCTTGCAATTTTGAAGATATGTTGATGGTGTTGGTAGTTTACTTCATTCAAGAGGATTTGAGGTTTGGTTCTTCACAAGATGGTTTTTCAAGTACAGTGGATGATAGAGTTTGAGTGTACACACCTATACATTCTTCAGGTGGAAGTTTTTGCAAAGGAGTTTGTTGGATTTCAGGGTGTTTGTGAAATACTCTAGATTGTGTTCAAGTGTAGTGTGTGGTTTACAAGTCATCCTTGGGTTTGAGGAAGCGTGTACTTCAAATTTTAATGGTGTTTGCATGGGTAACAATCGACTTGGTGTTTACACTACATGCGAAGGTTAAATATTGTTTATGGTAGCATGTGGTTATGTGGTGTTGTTGATTTGGGTCCCAATTAAGTTTTCATGTAGTTCACATTCACTTCTATCCACCACATAAGTTTTTGGCACTGACGTAATTTGTACTTACACATTTGAGGTGCATAATCGAACTTGGAGAGGGTTTCAAGGTCGAAGACGGTATAATTATGAGTTGATTTGTTGAGAGATGTTAAGATAGATGTGTGAGATGTGAATGATACTAAGTGAAAATTTGTAGAGTGTGAAATTGAGTAGTGAAGTGTGAGCTTTCAATTGTTAGTTTACTGGATGCAGTGAGAAGAAGGTGGCTAAAATTATTCAATCAAACTATGAAGGTGTTGATGTCATTGTGGTGGATTCCATGTTTCATTGAGATGATTTATCTGTGTAACATTCCTTCTCTATCTTCTTTTCTATTTTGGTAGTAATCCTTTCTTCTTTGGGAAATGATCCCTTCGCTAGTGATCCCTATTGTATTTGGTGTTGATATTACTTATATTGTGAGTTAATCCTAACCATGTTTTTTCCCTTCTAGGGTTTTCCATGTAAATTTGGTGTTATCTTGTGTATCATGTTAAGTTTTTGTAGTTTATGTTATTTTATTTTCATGCTAATTTCATCATAACATAATTCAGGGTTTAATGAATGTGAATTTGAATGTTAATGATGGTTTTGAAATTTTAAGGTACAACTGATTCACCCCCCGTCTTAGTTGTCTTGTGCATTCAATAATTGGTATCAGAGAAAGGTTCCTTGGAGAAAGCCTGACTACTTCAGGTAGATCTGGGATGGTGCACAAGGAGATCCCTATATTTTAAGGAACATACTATGCATTCTCGAAGAAAAGAATGGAAGGCTTTCTGGAGTATCTGGGATATGATATATGGAAATTAGTTCAAACTAAATACACTGCACCTACTAATGGTCCGAGCATTTAAGTTGAACTTAAGGCCTATGAAAGCAATAGTAAAGCTAAGCATGCTCTTTTGAGTAGTCTTACAAATTTTGAATTAGTGAAAGTTACAGATCTAAAAATTGCCAAAGAAATTTAGGATAAGTTGGAAAGTATTTATGAAGGAGGTGATATGGTGAAACAAGCTAAGATGTAGAATTTAATGACCACATTTGAGAATTTGTGAATGTCTGAAGATGAAAACATTACAAGCTATATGCAGAGGGTAGATGAAGTTGTCAACTACATTAGAGGTCTTGGAGGAAAAGTCAAAGAACCAAAAGTGGTAAGGAAAATTCTTAGAACCCTTCCTAAAGCTTACAGTCATAAAGTTGCTGCTATTGAGGAACTTCAACATCTAGATCACTATTCTAGAGATCAATTGTATGGCTCTTTAACTACATTTGAAATGAGAGAATTTGGTACTAATAATGGTGCAAAAGTTGAGACTACTTTTAAGGCTACAAAAATAGAGAAAATTGAAGAACTAGATCGGGAAGATATTGATGATGTGGAGGCTAACTTTGTGAGAAGGGTGAGAAGAGGTATCGATAAGTACAAAGGTAAGTTACCTTTCAAATTATTTAGTTTTGGAAAGATAGGTCATTATTCTTCAAGATGTCCAAACAGATTTGTGAATGACAAAAACAAGGAGAACAAAGGTGGGATAATTAAGAAAAGATATTATGTTAGAGAAGATGCAAGTATTTTTGATGATGAATGCTTGTTCATGGCTTTAAAAGATGAATCTATTTTTGCTAACTATAAAAGATGTGTGAAGGAATTCCCTCCAAAGAGAAAGGCTAAGATTTAATGTACTTTGGTATTTTCTTTTTATGCTAGACAAGATAAGAACTATTGGATCATTGACAGTGGCTACTCAAATCATATGACTAGAGACAAGAGTAAGTTTGTTAAACTTGAAAAGTATGATGGAGGACTTGTTAGATTTGGAGATGATCTTTAGGTGCTAAGATATGTGGAATATGTTTAATTAGTTTTTATGGAAATCATAATATTGAAGATGTTTATTATGTTAAAGGTTTAAGGAATAACCTCTTGAGTGTTGGACAAATGTGTAGCAAAGGATACAATCTTATGTTTCAGGATGATGGATGTGAGATCAAAAAAGGGTCTAGAACTGCGATTTCTACTAGAAGAAGGACAAATGGAAATGTTTATTAGCTAAAGGGTGCTAATGGTCATTGTTTCATGACTCAGATTAATGAAAGTTGGTTATGGAACAGGAGCATGTGTCTCATTAATTTTGATAATTTGGTGAGAATCAGTTCAATTCAAGTAGTGAGAGATATGCCAAATATTACAAAGCCTATCAATTTTATTTGCAAGGAGTCTTAGATTGGAAAACAAACAAGAAGAAGTTTCAAAGGAAAAGAAAAATATTTTACTGAATTACTGGAATTGGTGCATACAAATCTTTGTGGTCCTACAATAACAAGAAGTATTCAAGGTGACAGGTAATTCATGCTTTTTATTGATGATTACTCAAGAATGACATGGATTACTTTTCTTAGAGAAAAATTTGAATGCCTAGATAGATTCAAAGCATTTAAAGTTATGGTTGAGAATGAAATGGATGTGGAGATAAAGTGTTTATGGTCCGACAGAGGTGGAGAGTTCACCTCCAATAAATTTAACATGTTTTTTGAGAATCATGGCATAAAGAGGAACTTGTATGCCCCTAGGACTCCTCAAAAAAATGGAGTGGTTGAAAATAAAAAAATAACTATTCAAGAAGCTGCAAGGATTATGATGAAAGAAGCAAGCCTACTAGAAGTCTACTGGAGAGAAGAAATTCATATTGCTATTTACATACTTAACAGAGTTCAAGAAAATGCAAACAACACAAAGAATCCCTATGAGTTGTGGTATAGAAGGATATGTCTACTGTTAAATACTTTAGAGTGTTTGGAAGAAAATGATATATTAGAAGAGATGAAAATTTGGGAAAGTTTGATGCAAGATCTGATGAAGGAATTTTCCTTAGGTATTCTACTAAAAGCAAAGCCTACCGGTGTTACAAAAAAAGATTGATAAAGATTGTTGAAAGTGCAAGTGTCAAGGTTGATGAATATTTTCAGAAAGTTTAGTAGTGATAGATGGATATGAATCAAATGAACTTGATTGCAGAGAAAAATAAAAGGATAAAGAAAAGGAAGTAAAGATTGAAGAGGAAGAAGCTCCAAAAAAGACTCCTAGAATGCCTAAGTATGTGCAAAGAAATCATTTTGAAGAAAAGATCATTGGAGACAAAAGGAAAGGTGTATTGACAAGAAGGAAAGCTACTTAAAAAGAGGTAAATTTGTGTTTTCTTTCTAAAGTTGAACCTAAGACAGTGATTGAAGCATGTAAAGATGAACATTGGATGAAAGCTATGGAAGAAGAACTACTGCAAATTGAGAAGAATCGAACTTGGTAACTTGTCCCTAGACTTGCAAACAAGAATATAATTGGATCTATGTGGGTGTTTAGAAACAAACTGAATGAGAATGGAGATGTAGTAAGAAACAAGGAAAGGCTTATGTGTAAAGGCTATTCACAAGTTGAAGGAATAGATTGTGAAGAGACATTTGCATTGGTGAAAAGAATGAAAGTTATTAGAATGTTTTTGGCTTTTGTAGCATGCAAGGATTTCAAAGTTTATCAGATGGATGAGAATTGTCTTTCTTAAATGGAAAATTGAAAAAAAACTACATGGAACAATCATAAGGATTTTAGTTATCAGATAAACCTAATATGGTTTGCAGATTGAAGAAGGGATTATATGGATTGAAGCAAGCTCCCAGAGCTTGGTATACAAGGTTGGATAAGTATTTGATACATGAAGGATTCAATAAAGGTACCACATGTAGTAATCTTTACTTTAAGTTTGAAAAAGATCAAATCTTCATTGTAGTTGTGTATGTTGATGACATAATTTTTGGAGGAAATGAAGCTATGTGAAAGAAGTTTGCAAAAGAGATGTAGAAAGAGTTTGAGATGTCTATTTTTATGGAGATGAATTTCTTCCTTGGGTTACAAATCAATCAAAAAATAAAGGTATATTCATTTCACAATCAAATTATGTCAAAGAGATGTTGAAATTTGTTGGAATGGAAGACTCCAAACCAATGTGTACTCCTATGGTTATTGGTCCTAAGATGGGAAAGAATGATGTTCATCCCCTAAGGCTGATTAGAGAAAGTACAGATCAATGATTGGTGGAATATTATATCTAAGTGCTACTAGATTGGATATCACACATGTAATTTTTCTTGTGGATAGATTTCAAGAAGATCCTAGAGAGTCACATGTTGTAGCAGTGAAGAGGATATTCAAATATTTAAAGGGAACTCTAGATCATGGCTTGTGGTATCCAAAGGATACTAATTTAATTTGAGTTCCTATACAGATGTAGATTGGGTTGGTTGTGTGGATGAAAAAAAGTACAAGTGGTGGTGCATTCTTTCTTGGACGTAGATTGGTATCATGGATAAGTAAGAAACAAGATTCAATATCTTTATCTATTGTAGAGGTTGAGTACATTGCAAAAAAATCTTGCTACACACAAGTGTTATGGATGAGGCAAAAATTGAAGGATATTAGAGTGGTGTATGATGACCAATTTCTATCTTTTGTGACAATACAATTATAATCAATATGTTCAAGAATTCAGTAATGCATTCAAGGAAAAAATATATTTCAATCATATACCACTTTCTAAGAGAGAAGGTTGTGGAGAATGAAGTGAGGCTTGAATATGTACCTGTACAAAGGATCAAATTGTTCATATATTCACTAAGGATCTTCATAAGGATAATTTTGAGTATCTCTGGGAGAAGTTGGAGGTTATTTCCCCTCCTTTGAAGTAGATGCATAAGGAGATGCATCAATCTAGTGGATCTCAAGATTCATTCTTAGTTCTGGACTGATGTTGGTGGCTACCTCTTAGGGGGAGTAGTTAGTGGAATTGTTGAATATTATAGTCAAAAGAGTATGTCTTGTCATTATGCAGTGTTAGTTGATTTGGTATAGTTTGGTGTGTGCTCCTAAGGGGGAGTATTCAGAGTAGTAAAGGAAAGGTGTTGTAGATCAGTTGTAAGAATTTTTTTTGATGTCAAAGGAAGATAATAAATGGTACAAATATCATATCCTTTTCCATTGATGTCAAAGGGAGAGAGAGAAACATGTGAAAAGGGAATGAGCACAAGGGGGAGAGAGAAACATGTGAACATGAATAAGTAATAAGGGAAAGAGAGAGTCATGTAAAGTGATGTCAAAGGGCGAGATTTAACAATCTATAAAGGATAAAGTTATCCAGGGGGAGAAAAGAGAAAAGGAAATTGGTATGGTTCAAAGATTTTATGTCTTTGATGGTTTTTCACATCATGTGTTGCCATCGGTGACAAAGGGGGAGATTATTACAAGTATGAGCAGTTGGCGTTGTCATTTATGTTGACAAGCTTGTGTTGTCATTTATGTTTGTAGTTGAGTGAGATGGTTGCAAGAGTGTAGTCCATGCTTTGATTAGTTGCATTATGTTGTCACTAGTAAGGTACTAGTGTCAACCTTGAGTGTTGATTTGATAAGCTTCTATCTATGGTTGAGGAAGTGCTGAAGATGATGAGGATGTATCTCTGGTGCTTGGTTTTCAAGTGATTTTGAGAAAATTTGATAAAAAGAGGAAAATATGTTATAGTAGTGTTCTGGGTAACAGAGTTGTGTTCTAATTTTTTTTCTCATTTATTCTAGGTTGAAGATCTACCTGTGTGATTTAGATATGTTGGTGAGAGTGTTTTAGAGATGTTGTATTCAAGATTTGGTATGTTGGATCATCATACAAAGGAATTTGTGCTCACTAGTGTGTGACTGTGCATTGCAAAGGTGTCTGGGAGAAATGTTTATGCTTCACGTTTCTCCATAGTTGTCTTTCAGGCCTTGTGATTTTGAAGATATGTTGACGGTGTTGGTATTTTACTTAATTCAAGAGGATTTGAGGTTTGGTGCTTTGGAAGATGGGTTTTCAATTAATAGTGTATGACAGAGTTGTTTGAGTGTACACACTTATACATTCTTTAGGTGGAATTTGTTGGATTTTAGGGTGTTTGTGGAATATTCTAGATTTTTTTAAAGCATAATGTGTGGTTCACAATTTGTCCTTGGGTTTGAGGAAGACTATACTTCAAAGTTTAATGATGTTTGCATGGGTAACCACCAACCTGGTGTTTACACTACACATGTGAAGGTTAAATATTGTGTGTGGTATTATGTGGTTGTGTGGTGTTGTTGATTTGGGTCCCAATTAATTTTTGATGTGGTCTGCATTCACTTCTATCCAACATGAAAGTGTTTTGGCATCAACCTAATTTTGAATTTGCACATTTGAGGTGCATAACCAACCTTGGAGAGGGTTTCAAGGTTGAAGATGATATAAGTATGAGTTTAGTTGTTAAGAGATGTTACAATAGATGTGTGAGATGCAAATGATACAAAGTGCAAAGTTGTAGAGTATGAAATTGAGTAGTGTAGTGCGAGGTTTCAAGTGTTAGTTTACCGAATGTAGTGAGCAGAAGGTGTCTACAATTCTTCAATCAGACTATGAAGGTGTTGATTTCATTGCAATGGATTCCATGTTTCATTGAGATGATTTTCTCTGTGTAACATTCCTTCTCTATCTTCTTTGGGAAATGAGCCCTCTGGTAGTGAGCCCTATTATATTCAATGTTGATATTACTTATATTGTGAGCTAATCCTCACCATGGTTTTTCCCTTATTGGCTTTTCTACATAAATCTAGTGTTCTCTTGTGTATGGTATTAAGTTTTTTTTGTTTTTGTTATTTTATTTTCATGCTAATTTCATCATAATAGAATTTAGGGTTTAATGAATAAATATGAATTTGAATGTTAATAAGGGTTTTCAAGTTTTAAGGTATAAATAATTCACCCCCCCTCTTAGTTTACTTCTGGATTCAACACATACGAATCTTATTGTAGCCTAAGAAGCCATCCATGAAAGACAACAATGTATGGCTTGCAATCGAGTCTACAATCATTTCAATATTAGGCAATGAAAAATCATCCTTAAGAGAAGCCTTATTGAGATCATGAAAGCCAATAGAAATGTGAATACAACCATCAAGCTTGCTAATAATGATTATTTTCAATATCCAAGGTGAATAGTCAATAAGATAGATAAAGCCTACTTTTAATAGCTTCTCTATCTTTGTCTTAACTAACAATTCAACTTTGGGATTCATCTTTCAGATCTTTTATTTGAAAGGCTTAGCATCAAGACATAGAATGATATTGTGAACTGTTGATGATGTTTTCTACACAGCAACAACTCAGACATAATGTAATATCCTATCTCACTTGAAAGGTAAATCTCTATCAGCAAGCCTCAAGAGATAACCCCAAGGTCTCTACTGTCAGGTCTTGACAATGCATAAACAACTCAGTGATAAAATGTGAAAATGTTGGTAATCACAATGGGACCTTACTACAAGCAAAATACTGAATCTCAACTTATCAGATCTAACGATATAATGATACTTCAATTCAAAATCTGACTTAATGATAAAGAAATAACAAAATATTAGGGTTTTAAAGAGATTTCTAAATCTAATACTACTCCTAAGATTAACAATGAAAATGTCCAACACTTGAAATGGACCAATCCTCAAAACTGATCTCTACTTGACCCAAATAAATCTGCAATCTTATAGAAGTAGTGCAATCTTCTAAGGTGTTAGGATTTTCAAATCATGAACATTCATTCAAACAACCCTATTGCAATTGAAATGAACAAATCCTCACAATCGAACTAAGCACAATGAATATGAAGTCCAGGCTAACTTTGCAAAGCAACTAACAATCAGTTGGTTGCAAAAAGTATGGACTGAGGGATTTCTGCAACATTCAAGTATCAAATCACAAACATTATTGAATCAAATCTAATCTAAATATTAACCTCCTCAAAGAAATTTTAAAGATAGAATAACAAGAACCATGCAAGACAAGAGAATACAAGTATGGCACCAAATCACAATGTCATTACTTGCATTCGAATTATCCACTGTAGCAACAATTCCAGCTTTCTGTTACAATATTTGCTTGCCCTATTCACTTCTAACTATTTTTCTCTATTCTACTTCTATCTTCTAACCCTTACAAATGAGGCGAAATGCCAAATATATAGAATCCCCTAGAAAAACCCGTCGGCCAAGCAAGAGTTTCGCAGCATTAATTAGGCACCACCAGTCGGCCAAGAGAAAGTCAAAATGGAATAAAGGAATGCATTAAATGCATGAACTACACCTAGGTCAGCTCGGGATTCCCAATGTAGCTCAAACCAATGTAGGGCGTGATAATGGGGAAGCACAAATCTTGATGTAGTTGGGCATTAACTGCCTTCCCCTTTGTCTCTATTATGATCCGACCCTTCATGGACTTTCAAGAGCACCCCATCCAAGTCGGCCACAGGTGGTAACGGAAAAACCCTAAGTCAACTTTCAATTGATGCAATCTCCTCCCTTGATTGCTTTACCGACCTATCCCAATCCACCTTATATGTTAGGTATTTGTCAATGACAACAATGTATGTGGCTGCATCATCTAACTGATGCTCAAAGATAGAATCATCATTATTTGGTGCATAAACATCATGCCACCACTTCCTCAACTATTCCAAACTCAAGTACTTGGGCGCGATCTTCCTTCTTCCTGTCATAATTTCAAAGAAGGAAATGGATCCATTGTAAACACCGGCTAGGGTATCATCAATCTGCCTCCTTTGTTTGTAAATCTTCTTCAACACTTTCTGCCTAATCTGCAATGCCTCATACCACTCCCATGGTTCGAAAACTATGGAGGAAGGAAGAATTCCATCACTTACCAACCTATCCCGGGTGTACTCCATGATATTTCTAGTTTTTTGCAGCAAAAGATTCGTATCTTCCCTATCCTGTGCCAACACCACCTTCAACCAATCAGTTGCCATGATAGCATCCTTTCTAGTTGACAAAATCTCCTTGATAGCCTCATTACCCTTGGTTCACACCCCTTGCAACCAGTTTGCAGTGGCAAGAGTGGAAGCCTTCATCTTTTCAAGCCCGGTAATGGTCTCCTGAGGTAAAGGTCTCGTAGTAGAAACTGGGGGATTAATAGATTGCAGGGGCTTCATCAAATCCTCCAAGCATTTCCTAAGATTCTCATTTTCTTTCTTTAGCTCCTGCTTGGTCTTTATTTCCTTCCTCAACCTGCCCAAGATGACTGCACTAGAACCCTGGTAATCCTCAATATCTTGCTCAATGGATGTAGGCCCAAGATTGAAAGTCTGAACATTATAATCTTTTCCAACCACATCATCCCTGTTTTTATCCAGAGCAGGGGTTGCAATATGAACAACCCTGTTATGAGCTTCATCTCTTTCAATCCTTGAGATCACCCTAGCCTTCTTCTTACCTTTGTCTTTTCCAATCTTGGCTAGCAATGCATCCCAATTCGGTGGAATATCTTCCACAACAACTTGTTTTCTCCTTATCTCCTTGTCCAACCAACCAAGGATAGTGGATTCCAATTGCACCTCAGCCTATTTTTCCTCTTCTTGTTGACCTTTAGGTGCTTCCTCACTCAAATTCTATTTATCAGGAGTCTCATCTATCTTGCTTTCCTTCTCCTCAACATGCTCTTCCTCTTGTTCAGGTGATGGATCCTTCATTGTTTCCTCTTCTCTTGGAGGGACTTCTTTAGTTCTAATAGGGGAATCCGCATATGCAACCAAAGGGGATTGCATTATCTTTTCAACTTCTGCCTTTGCACTATGGAGATCACCCTCATGGAATTCTTCTCCTTCAGTATCCAGATGATCCTCAACATCCTCTGACTCACTAGGTTTTCTTTGAGCTTCATAAGCAGAAGGTACATCATCATGCCACTCCTCATGAGAAACCACCGAAGGGAGATCTACCTTAGGCACACTATCCCTAGGAGAAGGAGTCCTAGACCTCCTTGTATACACCTTGGCCTTCTCCCTCGAACATTCAACATTTACCATTAGTGGGGTAACTTCTTCCTCCCCTACCTTGGAGCTCGCCTTCTCTGACAATTTTATGAGTCTTCTCCTCTTGGGCACCGACACATCAGCCTCAGGACCCTTATTTTCAGCCTCTTTCTGCTCAGACTTCCTAGTCCTTGTCCTCTGCTTGGCCTTTGGTTTTCTCTATTTTTCTGCTTCCTAGACCTCCTCCTCTTGAACACCTTTAATTTTGATTTTGAATGGAGAATCCAACTTACCCTTGCCCTTAGGATCCTATTTAGTAGATTCTTCAGAGGTGGAGTGGGGATCCAAATCTCCCATTAGCGCATAGGTGCATTGTACACCATTATTTTCCAGCTCCCATAGCTTATGCTTTAGCCACATCCTAGTGAATTTGATAACTGGATCCACCAGTTGTTTTAATTCTGTCTTTTCCTCCTCCAACCAATCCACATCACTAATTGGTCTGTCCTTTATGGTCTCATAAGCATGATTCTGGATCAAGTTTCCATCATCTTCCAATTGATCAGGAACTACCTTTAAATTATATAGTCAGACTGATTCAACTGGAAGCCGAGAGAATTTCTTCTTTATGATCTCAAATTCATCATTGTAGTTAGCCCATTAGTCCTCCAAATTCACCTTATGGCTATACTCTTTGCTAGCCTTCTTTTGAGTTTCTCATGTAATATCAAATCTGGGCCTCTTGGAGTGGAAAGACAAGCCAAGAGTACTCATTTCTTCTTCTGAAGCTTGGGAATAACCAATGGAAGGACAAGCCTCTCTAGTACCAATCCTCAAGGGGAAGTCTCCACCAAATCCAGTCTTATGCTTGTCCCTCTTGACAATGGCATCAAAGTCACAGATCTGCCTAGTGACCTCCAACAGTAGAATGTGATCGGTAGGGTATCTTGGAAGTCTGTATGGAGCTCTCTGGCAACCATCAATCTGAATGTAGGAGAAAGTTGGGAACTAAATAAACCACGCCCCATACTTCTTGATGAGTTCTTTTGCTTGATCTGAAATCCTAACATGCTCTACACCTTGAAGCAATCTAGTGATATGCATGGTGAATGCATCATTCACCCTCCTATAGCTCGAGCTTCCTAGATGCAACTAAGGGTAAACCTCGTAGATGATATCCTATCCAAAGGTGCCCCTTCTACTCAATCCTTTGTAGGGGTGGAATCTTGCAAGCGCGTAGACCAAATATGAAGTCATTGTGAAGGTCCTTGTTTGCAATACATTGGACAACCGTTCATGAATTACTCCACTAATGACCCCTGCCCAATGGTAGTTAATCTTCTCTTGCTCCATCCTCACAATCACATGGCACATCCAATTCTCAAGCATGCCAACATTCTTTAATCCAACCACCCTGCTAAGAAGAGTGATGGTGTCATAATATTCCTTCTTGAACTTTATCCTGAATAGCTGCTTGGGTAATTTAGAATAGTGAGATTTAGGCTTCTCTAGCCAAGAATTGATAAACTGTTGTGACTTCACAATTTGTTCATCGTAGAAATCCTGAGCTGCCTCAATGCTGAATCCCACCACATGAGACCTGTCTGGCATATCAAATGTTTGGGCAATGGAGACAGGGTTGAGATTTGCTACCACTCTCCCTTGAGGACCATATTCTATGTGTCCTGATCATAGTGCCTGGCACACTCGAGGACTAGGTCATAACACTGCACCGTGGAAGGGAAGCCAACTACATGTGACAATCTTGATTCCATCATCCTTCTAGCCACCAAAGGAGACTCCTCTGCCACCATTCTTCCTTTAAATTCTTCATAATCCCAGAGGCCAACATTTGTATCAGTCACTTCTGACCAGATAGAAGTGATTTTACTCTTAGGGATCTTGCTCTTAATGTCCATTTTAAACTTCTTTGCATCATACATTAAGGACCTAGTTGCTGCCTTGCTAGATTCAGCCTGCACTCAACATGGAAATCATAATAAAAACCACAGGAAAGAGAATGTTAATCCATAAGAACACCATTAGAATAAGCCTCATATAGTCAAGGTGTTGTTATAATTCATTAAAAATTCTTTTGATAAACTTTGGGTTTCAAAACCATCCGGGGAATCCGAGCCAGGGAGGAATTTCGAGAAATTCTGGGCCAGACGAATTCTTGCAGAATAATCAACAAACACCTAGTAACAATTAAATCTGATAATTTTCCATCAATAAACCACATGGGAGATCATAAGATAGCATGAATAAATCATAAAATGCATTGAAAATCACTAACACATCATATTATTCCATATTTCCTTACATTTCATCAACTTTCGGGAAAATCCGCTAGAGACGGATTTCCGTGAAGGCAGAGACACTTCGCAAAATCCAGAAAAAATAGGGAACCAAGGACTTCGGGAAAATCTGGTGTCAGCAAAAATCCACGGAATCGTCTCAGCTCGCCAAAAGTCTGTCATCTTGTTGAGAAGTCTTGGCGACTTTTGGGAGGTCACACCGAAGGTGGATGTCATCATTTCGCTTAAAATTAGGTGGTTTCAGTGTAACGTCTCGCCGACGAGTGGGAGTCTCATCGAAGCAAATGGATGTTTTGGTGATAGGTTTTGAATTCGGCTAGAGGTCTTGTCGACTGCGTAATGTTTCGTCGACATGGAGTCTCATCGGTATAACCTCTAGCTGACAACATGTGATCTCCCCAAAAGAAGATCCGAGCTCGCCAAGAAAGGAAGGCTTCGTCATGAAGTCTCGGCGACCATTGGTAGTCTCGCCGAAAGCGAAGGTCTCGGCAAGAGTTGTGAGCTCGCCGAAAGGTCTCACCGACCAAGCAGGGTCTCCCCGATTGAAATGAAGGGAGCTCGATGAGAGCGAAATGCACTTGGTGAAAGGTCTCGCTAAAGGATGGAGGTCTCAGCAATGGAAAAGAATATCGGTATGACTAATGGAGCCCACTATGACCTCTTTCTGATGAATGTTTGTCTTGCCGATGGTGTATATGATAGCGATAATTTTATTGCACCTCACCAAATTTCGGGAAAATCTGCCAGAGATGGATTATCCCAAAGGAACGAGAAATCCTGGACTGAGGCCAAAAGCCAGATTGTGACATGAAATCGTGATTTCACACACATCTCATTAATCATGAATTTCAATGATTTAAGCTTAGGGAAAGTTATGCATGGACCTTCAAAATATTTTCTTTACATTCTAGGCCCGTTTGAGAGAAAACTAAAGATGAATGGTGATGCCCTAGGTTTAAACCCTATACATCCGCCATTAACACACATGAAAACCTATGACTCAGGTAATTCAAATGCTGACACCATACTAGGGGAAAAATCATGATTCTCAAGTAAGTTCACTAAAATGCAAACAGACCAACAAACTTAGAAATTACTTGGGAGATCATAAATTAATCAATGCTACGCAACCCTAGTCATGAAGTGATCAAATATTCAGGAATTCAAGTCCTAGAAGCTCTTATAACATCAACGTGCTATCCATAATCATCAATTCAAAGCAAATCAATCAAACACATACCATTATAAAGTAGAAATCGATCCCAGAATCAGCAAATGCGAAGAGAATGGTGTCCACAAAGAACAGGGGCAATAATGCGCAAGAAAATGCCACCAAATCGATCAATTCAAACCCAAACGCCCCAAAAACCCAACCAAACAGTTCGCAAGAAAGCACTCCTCAGCTCAAACGATGGAAAATAATAAGCATGATAGCATAAAAGACCTCAAAATCAAGTTAAATACATCCTTTGAAAGCACGCACAAAGTCATTAATGCAATTGATAAGACAGTCAGAAAACTCAGGAATCCGACGACAGGGCGCAATCCGGGAAAATCCAGCTCACGTGGAAATCCGTGAATATCGAAAATCTTCGAACAACAGGGTCCAGCCAGAGTCCAAGAAGGATCCGGGAAAATCCAACCAGGGTGGAAAATCCCGAATTTGAGTAAAAACCCAAAATTTATCCAGAACCAAAGATCTTCAATAAATAACCCAGGGGAGACACTTAGGCAATCAAAATAAACATTTAACACATGCCAAAGTAAGATAAAACCTCAAAATGAAAGGGCCAAGAGACCAAAACCAAAGTGAAAGAGGGCCCCTGCTTCCAGCGGGGCGTGTGTGTGAAAACTGCACAACATGAACCACTACAGACTCATCAATACCAAGCATTTCCTCAAATGACCAAACAAAAATATCAAGAGGATAATGTAACAAGTCAGAATGTTTCTTAGATTCTTCTTAAAAATGCACTTTCTAATTTTAATCACCTTTTATGAAGATTTAGGATCCATGAAAAGATCAGTCGTATCCCTTTTAAGGAGAGAATTATCACCTTTAGGATGGGATATAGGAACATCATCATCCACATTAGATAAAGGAGCCTCCTCATCCATGCTCAAAATGGATTCTCAAAAGTACCTTGTTTATGCAAGCGATACAAGAATCATCATTTATGGTGATAAGAAGGTAAATCCCAGGAGTAGACACCTAACAATCCTTCCAGCGCTTTTTATGGAGACAACACATCTAGAGGAACTTTGTTAGATTCTACCTTACTCTCAATCAGTTCAAGATGAACTAGACTAAGAGGTTCGATGAAAATCATGTTGATACTCCACAATGGTTTTCGCCTAGATTTTTCAAGAGAGAAGCCAAGCACCAAAATATGCTTACAAGGTATACATTATATAGGGATTTGAAATCCTTATTAATTACACCCACAACCTTTACGTCCATAACCGTATTTAGAAACTAGTTTATAGCAGAGGCTATAAAGTGTTTGCAAATCCTGAGAAGGAGGTGGATCAACATAGAGAGTATCTGTCCACTAGTGAGTATCATACTCATCTATGAGATCACAATCATCCTTCTTGATGGGACTAGAAACATTAGCCTCCTATATAGAAGCATGATTATCTTCCTTAGTAGGGATATAATTATATTCCTTGATAGAATCCTGATCATTTTTCCTTATAGGAGGACAATCAGTTTTCTTGACAGAGGTGTATGAAACTGTTGGAAGGTCAAGGTGGATAGGGTCAACCTTGTATTATCTGATGAAGAACTAAAAAAAATCCAAGGCCCCCCAATCATCACCAAGACATGCATTTGATTTTAGATGAAGATGAAGTAGGGATAGACTTAGGATTCTTTGATTTAGGTCAATCTTCTTCAAGGACATCCATCTCAGGGGAATCCTTTAAAATAGGCACCACTAAAGAGAATGTCAACACATCAGAAGATAATGATGGAATACATTTTTTAAGAGTGGAAAAAATTGAGGCCCAACCAACAATTTCCATCTCACAAAGGTGTATAGCATCAAGGTCAACATTGATTGTAATCACTTCATTATTAAAGCAACAATGTTTTTATAACAATGCAAGGTAGAAGTTATAACTCATAGAGCATGAATCCAAGGTCTTCCCAAGAGAATGTTGTAAGGTAAAGGACTAGACATAACATAAACCAAGGTGGGTAAGGTAACGGGTCCCAACCTCAAAGGCAAGATTATCATGCCTAGGGCTTGACAACTAGTGTTATCAAATCCATGAATATATAGAGAAGAAGAAGCTAAAGAAGAAGAATCAATTTTAATATTAGGAAATAGATCAATTCTCAATACGTTGAGGGCCGAACCGGTGTCAATGAGAGTATGCCTAATAATGATGTTATTAATATTAATTATAATTGTAAGAGGATTCACCTGCTTTTGTACTTTCAAGGGTGAGAGTTCTTGTAGATAGAACATAATATTTGGTGAATCAGGCACGAATATGATCCATTAATGCATTAACATATATTGGCTTAGTAGAAGAAGGCAAGAGGATATTTTACAAAGCTTCCTGAAGAATACCTTGATAAGCTAGAGTAGAGTGAAGCAAATTCCATAGTGAGATCTTGACTAGAGTAACATGAAGTTGCTCAACAAGATCATAATCACCAAGTGATTTAGTTGTAGGTTTTGGTGCTAGAGGAAGAATTGGTTGACAAGGTGGTAGAGAAGTAGGAATAGAATTAGGTTGGTTCAAATTTTTCTAGTTTCTTCTAGTGTTGTATGTATATCCTACAACATTATAAGAAGAATTTGTAGCTTTTAAGAACCTTGTGTAAAGGTTTGATGAGTCATTAGAGACTAGAATCCCACAAATAGAATGAATCCCCTTAGGAGAAGGGCTAGATGGAGTCACATAAATGATGGTTCTCTTAGGCCTTTGAGGAGCCGCACAAATAGTCACTACATTCACAAACTCTTCAACTCACGAAGATGAGGTAGACAGTTGTGATGAAGACTTTTTCTTAGAAGATCTACAAATAGGAGAATATGCCTCTAATAAATCATCTAGGGCATCATCTAGCATGTCAAAATATTCCTTAAAAAAAGTATTATCATAAGCATTAAAACATTGTAGAAAAAAATCCGACATGATTCTCTTTCACATTGGGTTCACCAAAATGTGAAGGAGGGGATTCATTACTCCCAAGTCCCAAGATGAACAAGGTCTAAAGGGAGTGAATTTACCTCGACCATCTCAATAAAATAGACCCAATTGATGGAGGTTCGAGATGAAAGAGATTGCAAAACATGTTTAAAATAGAGTTTTTGGAATGATCATAGATAAAGGATTTCAGGGATCGAAAGAGTAGATTGTAGATATTTTTGAGACAAGAGGATAAGCTCTTGGCCAAAGGATGTCTACACGGAAGTAGGATGACAACGCAACACACTGTCATCTCAGGGACATGTTGGTGTCTCATACAAACAGAGACCTAGATCATTTGCACATGACTCAAAGAATCTACTAAATATTTAGAATCCAAGGTTTATTTAATCTACTAACTTGACATAAATCAAGAATGAGAATAAATGACAAAGAAGGAAAGATATTAACTCATCAAAGTTCCAACACTTCGAAACCTCCTGCAAAGCTCCACATGAGCAACCTACACACAAGGTGAATGAGGAAAAATGTTGGGATTGTTTTGGGGATTACCTCAATCAAACCCCCATTTTGGTGTTTCCACCTCCATAGATAGATATATAGATAGATAGAGAGTATAAAAGACACAAAATAAAGTAGACACAATGAGTGATAAAACTAAACCTCGCTATGGAGGAGAACCTGTATCATGAAATAGACACAATGAGTGATAAAAGAAAACCTCACTATGGAGGAGAACTTGTATCATGAAATAAATAGATATAATAAGTATGCTAGAAAATAGACAAGAAAGTAAGAGAGTGTTACCAATAGTTTGTGGCTCTCTCTTAGCTTGATAGATGTGATGTTAAGTGCTTGTAAGAGAGATTTGGCTATTGGAAAGACTTCAATCTAGTAGAGCTTCACTGTAGAATCACAATGTAGAAGAGAAGAGAAAGAAGAGAGCAAGTTGGAGTGAGTTAGAGTGAAAATAGATGCAAATGAGAGTAAAAATGATATTTTTGTGAAGTTGCATGGGTAGGAAGAGTCGTTATGCTCAAAATTATACCATGACGACACATGTCATCGGAAAAGGCTCCCAAGATTCCTCATTTGAACTCGTAAAGCTCAGGGATGCTAGTGTGCCATGCAGGCATCCAACTCATAACTTTGTAAGAAATGAGGTTGTAGACTGTTGTCGCTTCATCATTGCTCCTTATGGAGTTAGAATCATGAAATTTTGACTCATAAGGTTCTTGTCATAAATGCAGCTAGGCACCATAAATGTGGAGGGAAAATCTGCAAATGTGAAATTACCATGGGATACAATTTTACAACACTACACTCTTAAGGGGGCATCACTTCCATCAAAATCCCTAAGTGGTTGAGACAATCTACCGCCAAAGCTCCATCCTGTCCTATTTTCTATTCTTCTTTGACACAATGCCATTTAGTCATGCTATTGTATCAAAGAGGGGAAAAATATAGACACCTAAATATTTCTCTTGTCCTAATCAACCAAGTACATCACCTAGACAAGTCCCCTTCACCATATGAACCCCACTTAGTTAAATAATCTTATTATTTAATTATCCCCTTTTTCCATCTCATATCATGTAAATAAATCAAATTATTATTGTTTACACTTATTTTAACACCTCACACATGGGTAAAATAATTAAATAATAAATATATTTAATTATGGCTACATTCCCTCCACTAAACCCAAGAATGAAGGAAACCTAACAACAATTATCCTCACGGTTCCAATTTTTCTCCACCAAACCCAAGAATAAAGGACTTCTAGGTACACTTGTCCCTTATGTCTCTCATGGTTACAACAACTTCCCAAATTTAGTAAATGCATCCTAGCCCTTCACATTCCAACAACTTCCATCTCAACCCTCCATTCTCTCCTTGATCCTAGGGAAATTATCTCATTCATCATCCCATGTTGATCTCTCATTCACATCTCAACCATCTCTTGCGTATCCTCAAAATCAATAAATGGAGGCACTCACTCATCCATTTTATACATCACACTTTGAGTTAAGTATATCTTGTCAAAATAGGTAACTTTCAAGCAAAGGAGTATCCACATACCAACCAATCACTTGGTGTAAATAAGTCAACTATGGAGTTTATGGTAATTTTTTCTTTATTTTTTTATGTTACTGTGTTGTTTGTGTTCCTTTATTGAGCTCTATTTGAGTTTTTTTTGTTTGAATAGAAACTTACATGCTTTTTTTTTCCAATTACATTTCAGATCATAGTAATAAACTCATTCCTTTCCTTCCTAAGTGTTCTTAATGAATTCAATCACCTTTATATAAGAAGGAAGGCAATATAAAGATGTCACCAATTGAAAATGTGTTACCTTGCACTAAGTATTTGAGATAAGAATGAATGCCATAATATTAAATGATTTTCATGCCTTTAGACAGCCTAGGAATTGGGTGCATCATCTTGAAAAATAAAAATTAAACTTTTATATGTTCAACAAGGTATGAGTTTTAAAACTCATTGTAGCTCCTTATATGAACCAATAAATAAATAGGCAACCTTCTTGCATGGCACAAGATTTTTTTTGGGTGAACAGTCCAATTAAAGCACCATTATACAGTAAATTCATAATGCAACTTATAATTAAGTATATAATACAAATTAAATCACATGGAAATGTGTATGATGCTTGTTAGACATTATATTCAAACCATGATGTTAATCAGATGCATATGCAATATAACACAACTTGTAGATCGTTGAGTAGGTTTAGAATGATTATTTTGAAACCATAGCAATAATATGTTAGTGCAACAACATAAAAAGAATCAAGGAAATGCTTGCAAAACATAACATAAGTGAAAATAAAATTTTATTGTTGATACTCAATGTCTTTTAGGCCTAGGATGCTCTTACATCACATTCCATATCTTGTTCCCTTAACACTATTCCCTAGTACTGGTCAAATAACATCTCCATTATTAACTTTTTAACTAAGTATTACATTCAATTTGCTTTAATTCTATATTTAAATCTAATAATTTCATTTTGTTATATTGAGATGAAATTTATTTTATTATATGATGTAATTAATTATTCTAAAATAATATACATAAAGATGTTTATTTATTTTCTTAAAATATCTAAAATAAACATATTTAATTAAACATCATAGAATAATGTGATGTCTAATCTCATCAACTCATATTTTATTAGTAGTCCATAATTTGACACACTAAAAAAATTACCAACTACTTCATTGGTGCATATGTCAAACTAATTGTACAATATAAATAACCATACTTCTTACTATGATAACTCATTTATTTAAAAGCAAACAACATTTTGACTTTTTAAACTCATAATATATATCATATAGAGTCATACATAATGGCTATATATATTCAATGCACATACATTCCAATTTGTAAGCATTCGAAATCCATTTCCCCTAGCTCTTTTTTTAAACTTCATTAACGCGGTGTACTTGGCATGAGCTCACAGGTCCTTTAGAACACAGTAACTGTACTTACCTTAACGTAGTCATTCCGCCGTTTTTTAACCTTGGCAGTAACTGGAGCTAACCTATAATTTAAATCTATGATTAAAACCACTGGAAACGATACTATAAACGACTGCTCCATCTCAGATCTGAGGAGGAGATTTATACTTATGCTCTCCACTCTCTATGAACTGTCTTGGTGAGCTTGAAAATGGAGGATTCATTTGTTGTGTGCACACAATAAGTTTGTGAAAGCCTAGCTGTATTAGAAGATCCCATATATCAATTTGTGCTAAGTTCATATAGAGGAATGGCTTGGATTGGTTCATCAGATGGGAATTTTTCCTTGTTCAACGCCACTATGCTTCAAGAAGAAGATCATGAATGGAACTACAGTTATAATGATGATTCTCTTGTTGGGTATCGATGCTTGTATTCTCCAGCCTTTGATGGCAACGAGGAGAGTGTAGAGACTATTTGGAGATCTCCTCCAGCCTACCCACCACTCTCAGTAAGCCCAATAACTAATGATATGAGTGAAATGGTGAATAGTGTAAAAAGTGTCGATGATCCAGACTGCCATTCAATGGGTAGAGGTTTATTAGTGTCTCCTTGCATTAATGGTAGCGAGCCCACTTCATTCCAGACACAGCAAAAAGATGGAGATAATTGTGAATATGATGGAATTAATGGAGAGAACTGTTCAGTGGATGCCAAGGACAAGAGGCACAGTGATTTTGGCAAATTTGGCTTTGGAGTGGGAGCCGATAATAGTGATAAGCATGACGGTATGCCTGTTAGACATAAGAGAGTGAAGAAGAATGCCCATGATTCGCCTGCTAAGAATCTCGTGGCAGAGAGGAGGAGGAGGAAGAAGCTGAATGATCGACTGTACATGCTTCGTTCGGTAGTTCCCAAGATCTCAAAGGTAAGTACATGTTTTATTTAAAATAAGCAGAAAAAACTTTTCTTTGAGCTTTTTCGTTTCAATAATGATGAATTACGGAGTGTGATCTAAATCGTTCATTGAAAATGCACACACAATCTAATCGAAAATCAGCAGCAATAACAATATTTATTCAAAATTTTAAGTAGCTAATAGCATGGTTCCATGTTTACTGCTTATGACTTAATTTTCTAAATGTATAGTTTGGAGTATTATCTTAAAATAATTATAACTTAGGATTTTGAAGGTTTAGCTCTAAACAAAAAAGATGGGGAAGAAAGACCTACAGCCATGCAACTACTGCTTAGTTACCATTTTTTTCAAATTGCATATTTTATCAGCTCCATTTTTAATTTATTCTTAAATTTTATCTTCCAAATTTAATAATATAAAGTTATAATTTAATATATTTAGCAATAATGTTGATTCAATGAAAATTATAATGTTGTCCTGATCCATTCGAATGGTGTCAATGCAACTTTTTTCCATTACTGTTTTTCACTGTTTAGAATAGTGTTTAGTGTTTATTATTCGTATAATGGGTTGGGGGGTGAGAGGGGGGTGTTATGAATTAGCACATGATAGCTATTAGGAGTTTTCCATGGGCTTATCTCAATTCTCATTCATATATTCACCGAGCTGCTTAAGTAGTGAATTTGCTGGAAACTGAAAATATTTTACGTTTGGCACTTGCCTCTTTGCAGATAGACAGGGTCTCGATTTTAGCAGATGCTATTGTGTATTTGAAGGAGCTTTCGCAAAGTATTAGCGAACTGTATAATGAGCTCATGCAATCTTCAGAGATTCCATGTCTGCCTTGTTCCTTCAGGTTCCAGCCCATGACACATACGGATTCTTCTTTTCCTTACAGAGACAAGGAGGACTACAATCTTTCGGTGCCTAAATCTGATGCACTACAAGCAAATGTAAGCCTTTTACTGTACTGCGTTGTTTTTTGTTTATGTTTCTCGTCTCCACAGCAGATAAAAATGGGTGCACTGGAGTTAATAGACAATGGTGAATAGATTATATACCCAAATCATAAAATTTGAGCAAATATAATTTGAAATATTTTTGGATTTGATTTAGTGTATTTTTTATCATGTTTTAGATCATATTCTATGATCTATAATCAGAATGAAGAAAGTAGATAAAATTTGAATGTGGAAATTTCATGTATTTTGAACGAACCCAATCAAATATTATCTCTCTTTTATCAGTCAAGGCCAAGATCATGTTATCTCACAAAAAAATCCTTTCATTTTTGAAGACTACTGTCCTCTATTGTCCTCACCAGAACTGAAGCGAGAAGAGAATTTCAGTTTCTTGTGAGCTCAAATCTGATATAGTTTTGATTGGATTTGGAAAATATTCATTAATGTTACTACCTCATTTGTTTACAAGATTCATTAATTGTCTGTAGTCAAATTTTCAGTTAGGATCTCGTTTAGACAGCAATTTTGCAAAGTCTGTTTACTGATAAAGAGCACCCTTGCTGGTATGTTACTTTGAGAAATGCAGGTAGAAGTGAGGAAAAAACAAGGGCAGGCCTTGAATATCCACATGTTCTGCTCGAGAAAGCCTGGTTTGCTTCTATCCACCATCAGGACTCTAGATGGACTTGGTCTCGATGTTAAACAAGCTGTTATAAGCTGCATCAATGGCTTCACTGTGAATATTTTTCAAGCAGAGGTATTGAAATTATTTGCTTGAGTCAAATCTCCTTTGCATATTATCAAACCTTCCTGAATATAAAATAGCCATGCCAATGTCCTTACTTGGTACTTTGGGGTTTGTTGCAGCAAGTTATGGGCCAAGATATTGCACCCGAAGTGATTAAGGCTCTGCTGCTTTCAGAGTACATTTACACTCCAACAGACACACCAGAAGACTTAAGGTTAAATTCACAGTCAGCTCCCTCTCTGCTACGGAAACATGCTATTCCTTCCAATTCCTTTTTTGGGTCAGAACCATTAAATAGCATGATTTGATGAGAGGAGTTAAAAATACATAACAATCCATGTTTGCAATAAATGCTATGGGTCAATCTCTGTACACATATAGACCGATCTCAGGTTTGCCATCAAATTTTGCCTAAGTCTTAACAAATAGACTAATAGTTATGGAAACCTGTAACTGCCTTTACTGTCAGTGCTAAGTACTGTAGTTTGTTAGGTTTGGCCGGAAAATTTTCAGAGCTAGAAGTACATAATGACGGCTATATGATATTGTGATCCATGCCTCTTCTATAAAATAATTTATGATTGTCCAGAGTGCCTGTCCAGCTCTATGGATTTTAAGAAAAGGAAAATATTTACAGGCTCCTGTGTTTCAATCTCTGTTATAAAATTCTGCTTCAATTATTGTATCTTTAAATGTGGGCTGCATTAATAAAAGTGTTTTTTTATCAATATTGAAAGGAGTTTTAATTTAGAATCTAGGAGTAGGGTAGGATAGTGTAATGATAATCCTACTAAAGTAATTGACATTATTTTATAATTTACTCATCAGTGTACATGGATTTCGATATATTAGGAGTTCTTGTGATTAAGAAAGTGGCCTTTCTTAAAATAAAATGTTTCAGTAGTTAAATATTATCATTTCTCAAAGGGTTTTTGGTTTGATGGCGAAGTTGATTGATATTGAAAGAGGTTAGTAAGGATCTTTTGAGTGCAAGGTTCTTAATGTTATAAAAATTTATAAGGGATGAGATTGGGGATTTAATAATAGTTAAAAATTAAAGATATATTGTTTTCTATCCACATATCAAGAGGATATATTAATTAAGATATAAGGTTTGATATTGGGGTGTTTCATGTGGATGGTGAAAACTATATTGGCATAATAATTATGTGTCAATATTTTTTTCTTATAGAAATGGATATGGAGGAATTATGACTTATAAATGGGTTTAGTATTTTATAGAGATAAAAATGGATATAAAAGATGTTGAGAAAAAGTGAGTAGTTCATATACATGTTAAAATAAAGGATATTTAGAATAAGAAAAATGCACTGGGAGAAGTGTTATAAATCAAATATTATGAAGTAGAAATGAAAATATAGATATTATTTAGTATCTTATGAATGAACGTGATAGGGCATTAGTTTATATAGTGAGTTTCTTATGAATTTTGTATGTTATTTAGAGGTTATTTTTGATGCAACATGCAAAATAATATAAATTTGTTCTCATCCCACTATCCTGCATGAATGGTGTGACATCTTGGTCCATGTTTATAAGTATGAGAGGATTTTATGAATTAATGGTCATCCATTTTTCAAAAAGGGGTATATTATGTTTCTATGATCAAGTTGCAAGGGTTTTGTGGAGTTTTCATCACTTCATTATTAAATACAAAGGGTAAACACTAAATTTAGTATGCATATTTAACTCCTTTCTAGTATTAAGAAGCAATGCAAGGTAGTTGAGTGGGTAATGTCTACATACTTTCATGGAAATAAACCTAATATTTTCATATTAAGAGAGTAAGGTGTCTATGATGGTTTCACTAAGGGTTTGTTTATAATACAGATGAATATGGTTAAGTCCATTATTTTGTATAATATCTCCTTTTTCTCTATGCTCAAGACCTTAACTAATATGAGGGAGAGTTGATATCCTAATTAGTGATACACTATGTTCTTTACAGTTTGAGAAACCAATAGGGTTAAAACCTTTTTTTTTTCTCCAGCCCATAATTGTATTATCCCATTGTGAATATGACCATTGAAGATGTTGTAATAAAAATATGAGGTATAGCTAAAGGTAAAAGGGTATATCCCTAGATTATAAAAACCTATAAATGGTGATTGTGGAAAGAGTGGAATATTAAATCTTATAGTATCTTAAGGGTTCTAAAAACCCTAAGCCTAAAATTGTGATGATTGTGCAATAGTAGACTATTCCATTATGTTTTTAAACATAGTAATAAGCTCATCTAAGATTATTTGGGAATTATTAATGAGCTAAAGAATGGAGAGAAGAGTGGTGTTTGTTACTTTAATTCTTGGGGGATTATCTATAAAAGATACCTTGTCACACACATACATATTGAGGTATCTTAAATAACCAAAATTGAGCCTAGTAATCCCAAGGGCACCTTCTTAATCCCAACCCTAATGTACTTAATAGAAGAAAAAGGGTGACACTAAAGCCATGTAAGTTCAATACAATCATATCCAAGTTTCTTAAAAATAGTTATTGGACACCTTTTGGTATTGCCATGAACCTAACAAAAAAAATTATTAGATGTCTCTCAACCCTTCCATTGTAATTTAGATTAAGATGTTTACTATAATTGAGATATCTATTATTAGGGTGATAAGATGTTAGATTTTATGTGACATGGGTTTGGGGGTTAAGTTGCGTAAGTGTTTTTAAATTAAACATTTATATGTAGGATGACAAATTTGATATAGCTCATTTGGATTTCTTGTGTCAAGAATTTAATGTATGGGATGATAATAAAAAATATTTTTCAGTCAAATGTAGATGTTGATAGTGCCCTTGGTTGATAGAGTAGACATAATAAGCGTTACACCCCATTTCATAGATACTAAGTTACTTTTACCTTCATGAGTGAAAATGTTGATAAATGCAAATTGTGACTTTAATATGCTTACTAGGAGAAAGAAATACTGAAATATACATTAAGATGATATTGCTTTTAAAAGGAATGAATATTTTTATATATTGATGGAAGTTACAATGAATGTATATGAATTGTCATGTGAATAAAATAATGCTTTGATGATGCAAATAAATATATGAACATCTAACTAACTTTGTGGTTACTAAGTTGAATGCAGGAACAGGTTGAATCTTCGAAAGAGAGGGGAAGTATCACTCAGGAGAGGAGCTTGGTCTAGTAACCTTTAATGAGACCTAAATTTAGCTTTTGCACACTAACTTCTAGTTTGGTTAAGTCGAGTCATTAGCTAGGGAAATGGTAAGTCACATTTTGGTCTTGGTGTGCATGAATAAGATAAGGTTATGGTTTTACTTGTGAACGTTCTTGATTTGGGTTAAGTGTTTCAAGAGTCTCTTTGTCTTATGTGAGTTCTTCCTTATGTGTTTATATTTAATCGATGAGATATATACACTTTATGTATATATGGTGATCGATAAGATTGTGAATATATGTGTTTTAAGGTCAAGGAATGATATGTATATATATATATATATATGTACATACATATATATATATATATATATATATATGTACATACATATATATATATATGTACATACATATATACATATATATATATACACACACATATATATATATATATATATATATATAATATGTATATATAAATATATATTAATATGTGCATATGTATCGATGTAATGGAAACATACATACTAGCATATTAATATAAATATATAGGGTATGTGCAGGATCATGATGGGCAAAAAAGTGGCAATATGATGGGTATGTGGATGACGACTTTTTTTTTACACAAAATTTATGAAATGAAAAGGGTTTTTAAAGGAAATTCTTAGATTTCCAAAAATATAAATTATGCTTTACTTTGAATTTAATAAGTAATTATTATTCATTTTATATTCAAATTACGACTAAAGTGTTGATTGATAGATTGATTGAAAAACATCTATAGCTTTCAAACGATATCACATTTTTTGAATCTAATACATGCGTCACATTCTATGCTTCGCATACTATAGGATTATAAAAAGAAAAATAAATTTTCATGAATTTTTGACCAAGTTAAGGTGGTCAGACATACAATCATTTTATATATTTTTTAAGTTGTAATAAAAAATTCATAATTAATTATTTACTTAGGAAAAAATTACAAAAAAATATGCATCACATCGAGACATGAGTACTCTACTTATTTCTAAAATATTATAAAAAATATTATCATTTTATTGTGGTTAGGGTGGTCACACACCTACTTCTTATTTTTCCTTGAAATTTAAGTACTCTGATTGAAATTTCAAATTTTCACCAAATAGATTTCTTTTTTTTTAAACAAACCTAGTAGTTTAGAAACTACATTCAATTTTCTACAGATTCTATTCTTACATATTTTTGAAATAATATAGATGACTTATTCAAATTTTTATGTCAAGTTTCCTAACTGTGATTTTTTTGATTTTTTTGCCACTTAAGGGCCTGTTTTTTCCATGATGATCTTGCACATACCCTATACATATGTGTATATATATATGTATATGCATGCATTATTATTTTACAAAATAGTAAATATGAGTATAAGTATTTGAATATCAAATGGTGCATTTTATGAGCTTGTAAGTTGATATATATATATATATATATATATATATATATATACATACACACACATATATATATATATATATATATATATATATATATATATATATATATATATTAACATATCACATTATATGTAGCCTATCATAGCATCAAGTTGGCCAGAGACAAGGGGATCTCTAAGCTTTGGATCAAAGGGGATTCCATAAATATTGTTAATTGTCTAAGGAAAGGGTCCCCCCCTCTTGGACTATTAAAAATTTCATACTGGATGCCCTTACTTTAAGCCAAAAGTTTGATGAAATTTATATTTCTCATGCTTATAGAGAGATGAATTCTATGGTAGATTGGTTGGAAAATTTTGGGGTGACGTCGGAAAGGTTTTAGGAAGTGGATGATGTCCTTCCTATTGAATTGCAAAATCTAATTCATAATGACACACCTTAGCTCATTGGCATTGGCCAGCTCCTCGACTTTTGGAATGCGTGGGCATTATGGAGTTTTCTGGTTGATTAGAATCTTTGCACAGATGATGCTTATTGGAATTTGTGGTCATTCATATCTGAGTTGTATGAGCCTCCTCTTCATTATTTCTCTCAGTACCATCCTTGGAAGATGCACATGCTTTTTGGGTGTTCATCTTCCTCTCGCCTCTTTATTTTTCTATCTTTGTGTGTGGTTTTTCTCTGCAAGTGCTTCGATGATGGGTGGGGATAGGTGCAAAATGAAGCATCTTTCTTGTGAAGACATCAAAGCTAATGTCAACATATTGGCTATTCTACAAAGGGGTGGTGTGACTCCTTTCATGGAGAGGTTGCATGGCTTTAAGGCCAACATGTCCAAAGATTTTGTTGATGCTTGGCATGGACACGTACTCAGCATGTTTGGTAGGGATACTACGACCAATGAAGATTTCAATGTTGAAGTGATGGGTATGTCGATGGAAGGTAGGAAATTTTTTAAGGACAATAATCTCTCATAGTCGGTGAGGCAAAATTTTCTCCAGGACAGAGAATGGGCTAAAATGGTTAGATTGGACAGTGGTGGGTATGACAAGACCAAGATTAAACCTATCTGGTAGGATGTGGCAGTGGCATTGATGCAGTAATTTTCCCTCGACGACAGATACATGACGATGTATGGTCACCATTTTGTGCTGCCGAATCACTTCGACATGCAAAGCTTGTGTCCTCGTTTTACCTTTTGATGTCTCTAGAGGAAGGAATTTTGAGTTTTAGGAAGAACCCTAGAAACTCTTTTTTGCATGAAGGTTTGATTTTGCTCATTGTAGATTTTACTAAAGCTTACTGCATTGTTAGAGCTCCTCGGTCCCCTGTTTCAAAAAAGAAGTGGAAAGGGAGTGGGAAATGTCAGACTAAGGAGATTCTAGAGAGTGAGGGAACTAAATTTGAAGAGGAATCAGAGGGTTGGTCCAATGGGTACGACACTGACCTTTATTACACACCCTCGTCTGGAGGGATGAAACCCTCCACTTCTAAGGAAAAATATTCCCTCCTACATGTTAAATGTAAACACAAGGAGGATTTTGTGGAGGGTGCTGGGGAGGGATGTTATGGTGGTAAAAAGGCCAAGGGTCATTCTAAGGATGTGGGGGATAAATTTCAAGAGGTGGCGAAGGATATCCAAGGTGATGGGATGGGGAATGATGGCGATGGTAGGTCGCCTCTTACTAGTAAGGGGAATTCTATGGTTAATGTGGATGATTATGCTCAGGTGTTAGCTTCCAAGGATAGTGGCCAAGCTTTTCCTTGATGTGTCTCAAGATGAGGATCTTCCCACTGGTTCGCAATAGGGCAGGGGAGTGTTTTGGGGGGCTATGGATTTTTTGCAGGTGTCTAGTTTAGTGAAAGAAGGGGTTGATATCTCTTTTAATTTACTGATGTGGCTAGTTCAAGAGGTGCAGGACCTCCACAATAAGCATTAAACTATTTCTTGTTGCAATATTTCCACTCTGCCCAGTCTTAAGGAGAAGGACTCCATCTTTAGGTTGACCAGGTCATTAAATTCCAATGTTGGCTATGTGGTGGATGAGTTGGCTAATCTAAAGAAAGATTATGGATTAAGGCTGGTGTTGCTAAAAAAGTAGAATAGGAAGCTCCATAAGGACATGGACATGATTATTAATATTAGCAAGGAAAATTTGGAGGCCTTAGCTAAAGGTATGGTCTTCCTCAACCAAAAGGCCAAGGAATGGATGAGCAGAGGACTGTTTGATGAACATGTGAGCAAGGATAGGGGGAGAGTATTGTCATGGAAATGCATACCATAGATTTGGATGTTGGACCAAGTGTGTGTACTCAGAGTAAAACAAAGAAGTGCAAAACGGTCCTTGGATGAGATGTTGAGGATATCATCGAGATGCATGATAGGCTGGCATCTAAGGATATGGAAGTGGAAAAGATGCTCAAATAATTTCTCTAATGGTTGTTTGTTTTGCTCTACTATTTTTTGTTTTTACTGTTGCTTTTTGTTGATGGTCTATTGATGTTCTAGTAATTAGCTTGTTTTTGGTGTGTTGGGTGGGAAGTCCATTGTTTCATCTTTTTTTCCATTGTTCCTTTTTGTTCAGGGTTTTAGGTACCCTTCAAAACCTGTTTATCATTAATCAAAAACATAGAACATATTATATATGTATATATATATTATATATATATATTATAATGTTATGAATAAGCGTTGGGTTATGTATTTAAAGCACATGATATAAAAAATGTATCATATGATCTATGGTAAAGCACAGAAATAAAGGAATAGCATTGAAATGATATTATGTGCATAGCATACTAAACACAACATATACTATGCAACACATGGCACCAAAATAATAAGGATTGTGCTACATATTGTGGTAGCGCATGAGCATTAAGCATTGCATACATAATTTTAATGTTGAGTAAATAAACGTAGGCCAACACATGAATATCTTGAATAAGTCAAAATACCATGGCACATGAGTAAAAGGAAATGAGTTTACACATTGCATAAAGAATAAATGATGAAATAGGAAAGCTCAACCTATTGAGAGGGGATAATCTCTCAATCCCACTATCAAATCCTCTCTAAAAAATCCTTCAACAAATAATATAAATTTTAATGCAAAGCTACAACTATGAAGCAATTTCCATTAATTCAAACTTGCACAAATGACATACAAACATCCATTTATTCCATTATATCAGATATTACAATTAATAGGACTGATATACAACATTAAAAATAAATCATAATAATATTTTAAACATGAAACTACTAAGCAAACATAGTTGCAATTTCTCTCCCTTCACTGCAAACTTCAAACAACATAAATTTGCACTTGCAATCTTCAATCTATGGATGAATCCACCTTCAATGATGGAACTAATCTTCCATTTTCTATCTCAACACTCTCTTAGACCTGAAAAATCATGGCTTCTACCTTCTTGCTTCAAAATCCATTCCTAGGAAGCATCAACTTCAATCTGGTAGCAACAACTCGAAAATGACCAAAATAAAGTATATAAATTAACTCCTTCACACCTTTCCTGTAACTTCCAATTTTCTGTGCCTAGAAAAAGGAAAATATTCTTTCAAAAATGTATTTAAAATCACTAAATGTTTAAAAGACATCTTTTGTAACCCTCATCCATGATTGGCCAAGAAAAGCAACCACTTCCTCACAAATAGGAGCCCCAAAATAGAAAAAACCAAGCCACTTGCTCTTGGACATCCAAATTCTTCATGAAAAGTTAAGGAACATTAAATTAGCTATCACAAATTGTAACTCCCCAAATCCCATGCCCAAGAAGGTATATTTGAAGATTTTTCCTTGAAAAAGCCACAAAATCAACCCAAATCACCATAAAACTACAATACAACAACTTAGCCAAATATTTGTCAAATATTTTATTCCTTATTACAAAAATTTATTCACCTATAATATTTAAAGACAAAACTAAAGAAAAAATTAAAATTAAATATTTGTTTGGTTGATGCAAGATTTCTAGTCAACTGTGGATGCTCTTGCATCAGACACCCAAGGTAGAAAAATTTTGTGAGCTTGGTCTCACAAAATGGAGTTAGATAGTAGTACCATCCTTTCAGGTTGTAAACAACCTTCAACAAACTCCATTACTAAATCTTGTAATTCCATTGAGTTCTTCTTTCTCCTCTTCTAGCACCTAGCCGGAACACGTATCCTTCTCCTCTGACCATTCTTCTCTACACTCAACATATTAAATGTGGAATCAACTCCACCATAAACCAACCACCTCCACCAAATGCAACTCACAATATCTTCCAATCTTGTGGGATTCAACCTACCATATTCTGACCACCTCCTCCAAAATGCACCTGCACTAAACTTTGCAATACCAAACAAATCGTCTGCATACAAAACTTCACTAGAAAACTTTGTTTGAACCACAACTTATTCAAAGTATGCAAATCAACATTATTTTCAAATTTAACAAAATATGAATGAATATTATCCTCTTCTTCAACTCTTCCATCCATGTAAAATACACTCCCATCTTCATCATAAAAATGAAAAATATTATTCATCACCTCTTTTTCCTTGCCACTATTTGCTGCCATATCTTCTTCACCTTCACTCTCAGCTGCAAAATTTGCATTTTTCAATACTCTTAAGTCCTCCAAAGGACACTCTTCTACTGCTGCAACATCATTTTTCTCCTCAATTTTTGCACCTTTTTTTTGCCTCTTAAGATATGTTGAATTTTTCTCTTCCTTCTCACTCTTTCTCTATTCCTTCTTCAAAGCATACTTCTACAATATTTTCTCCATCCTGTTCACCTATATACACAACTATGAAAAAATTATTGCCTTTCTTCTTTGTCATTTTTTCAAACACTTGCCACACACTCTCAATCTTCAACCTCTCAGGTATAGACTACCTCACATTCGGCGATCAGTCTACACACCACACACACTCCACCCCCAGGTCTTGGTGCAAACTGCCTCATGTTCGGCGCTCTGCCTACAAACTCAGGAAATCCTACTCTGATACCACTAATGAAATAAGAAAGCTCAATATCTTAATATGGGATAACCTCTCAATCCCACTATCAAATCCTCTCTCAAAATCCTTCAACAAATAACAAAGATTTTAATGCAAAGCAACAACTATGAAACAATTTCCATTAATTCAAACTTGCACAAATGCCATACAAAAATTCATTTATCTGATTATATTAGATATTACAATAAATAGGACTGATATACAACAATAAAAATAAATCATAATCATATTTTAAACATGAAACTACTTAGCAAGGAACATAGTTGCAATTTCTCTCCCTTCACTGCAAACTTCAAAAAAAAAAAATTGTACTTGCAATCTTCAATCTATGGATGAATCCACCTTCAACGATGTAATTAATCTTCCATTTACTATCTCAACACTCTCTTAGACCTGAAAAATCATGGCTTATACCTTCTTGCTTCAAAATCCATTCCTGGGAAGCATCAGCTTCAATCTAGCAGCAACAACTCAAAAATGACCAAAATAAAGTATATAAATTAACTCCTTCACACCTTTCCTGTAACTCCCAATTTGATATTCTTGGAAAAAGGAAAATATGATTTCAAAAATATATTTAAAATAATTAAATACAAAAAATACATCTTTTGTAACCTCCATCCATGATTGGCCAAGAAAAGCAGCCACTTCCTCACAAATAGGAGCCCCAGAATAGAAAAAGTCAAGCCACTTGCTCTTTGGCATCCAAAATCTTCATGAAAAGTTAAGAAACATTAAATTAGCTATCACAACTTGTAACTCCCCAAATCCCACACCCAAGAAGGTATATTTGAAGATTTTTCCTTGAAAAAGCCACAAAATCAGCCCAAATCACCATAAAACTGCAATATAACAACTTGGCCAAATATTTGTCAAATATTTTAGGCCTTATCTCAAACATTTATTCACCTACAATATTTAAAGAAAAACTAAAGAAAAAATTAGAATTAAATTTTTTTTTGTTGATGAAAGATTGCCAATCAACCATGGATGCTCTTGCATCAGACACCCAAGGTAGAAAAATTTTGTGAGATTGGTCTCACAAAATGGAGATAGACAGTAGGAACATCCTTTTAGCTTATAAAAAACCTTAAAAAAAATCCATTACTAAATTTTTTAATGCCAATGATTTCTTCTTTCTCCTCTTCTAGCACCTAGTTAGAACAAGTATCCTTCTCCCCTGACAATTCTTCTCTGCACTCAACATCTTCAATGTGGAATTAGATCCACCATAAACCAACCACCTTCACCAAATGCAACTCACAATATCTTCCAATATTGTGGGATTCAACCCACCATATTCTGACCACCTCCTCCAAAATGTACATGCACGAAACTTTGCAATACCAAACAAATCTTCTGCATACAAAACTTCACTAGCAAACTCTGTTTGAACTCACTTATTTAAAGTATGTAAATCATCATCTTTTTCAAATTTAACAAAATACAAATGAATATTATACTCTGCTGCAACTCTTCCATCCACACAAAATACACTCTCATATTCATCATAAAAATGAAAAATATTATGCATTACCTCTTTTTCCTTGCCACTATCTACTGCCATATCTTCTTCACCTTCACTCTCAGCTGCAATTTCATTTTTCAATACTCTTAAGTCCTCCAAAGGACACTTTCTACTTCTGCAACATCATTTTTTCTCCTCAATTTCTACACCTTATTTTTTCCTCTCAAGCTCTGTTGCATTTTTATCTTCCTTCTCACTCTCTTTCTCTATGCCTTCTTTAAAGCATACTGCAATATTTTCTCCATCATGTTCACCTGAATACACAACTATTAAAAACTTATTTCCTTTCTTCTTTTTGATTCTGTCAAAGACTTGCCACACACTCTCAATCTTCAACCTCTCAAGTATATACTGCCTCACATTCAGTGATTAGTCTACACACCACATACACTCCACCCCAAGGTCTTGGTGCAAACTGCCTCACATTTGGCGCTTTGCCTGCACACTCAGGAACTCCTACTCTGATACCACTGATGAAATAATAAAAGCTCAACCTCTTAAGAGGGAATAATCTCTCAATCCCACTATCAAATCCTTCAACAAATAACAAAGATTTTAATGCAAAGCAACAACTATGAAGCAATTTCCATTAATTCAAATTTACACAAATGACATACAAACATCCATTTATCTGATTATATCAGATATTATAGTTAATAGGACTGATATAATGTTGGATTTTGTGGTGTTTTGCTGATATGTGGTTGTCATTGATGTAAACACTATTAGCATTGTTGCATTAGAAGCTGTATATGTCGAGGATATTGAGAAAATTGTAATAAGCAGTGCTATAGGTTGTCAGTGGTGAAGTGAAGTTCTTTTTGTCGGTGTGATCAATACGTTGTTTTTCAAAGGTTTTGGACTAAAGGGTTTCTTGTTGAGTATATCTAGTTTATCCACACCAAGTTTTAGAGATCTGGGTGAATATTTGATCAAGTTATGAAGATTTGTATTATGACAGTTTTTTTTGTACTTCAGTTTGTGTTCCTAAAAGAAGATCATGTGATTTTAGTAAGTTCAGTTGCTGCAGATGCCTCTCTGATGTTTCATGATGTTTGTGGATGTTTCTAGTTTTTTTCTCTATCTTTGTTGCACATCTGCATTGATCTTTGTGCTCGTGATCCAATATTTTCTCTTTTGTGTTCATGTTTTTCATGTTCTTGGCCGACAAGGTGTCGAAGCGTGTTGTGGATCTTCGAGGAGTAATTAATTAAAGTGGTTCATATTTGAGGATGATATTTTTGTTCTTCACTATGTTGTGTCTGACCTTGGTTGATTTGCATGATTAATCTTTATTTGATCTGAGTTGACTGTTTGTATTCATTTTATTATTTCTTTGGAGCCAACTTATAGCAATGTAATCTCTTGTTGCAAATATATAAGAGCGATTTTTTTTATCATTTTGAAGTGTGTTGGAGTGTGCAAGTATGAAGTGTGTGAGTATTGTGTGCGAATATTGTTCAAATCATGTGAAGGCAGAGCAAAGAGTGAAAATGAGTGAAGAAGAGTGAAGAAGTGTTCATGTGCTTAACCAGAATTGTAACCAGGCATTAGCAGATGCTATTTTCTCAGTTCAAAGTATGATGGATTTAATCAAAATATTTTTGTAAGATAGTGTGTCTTCCTTTGGATAGTAAGCCTATTTGTAATTGATCAGTGAGCTCTAGGCAATGTTCCTGAATGCATGTGCATTCCCCATTCATATTTCCTTATACTTTTAACAGGGTATAATCTTGTGGACTAACCTCCACCATGGTTTTTCCCCTAACAGGGTTTCCACGTAAAAAATATTGGTGTTATGTGTGATTTTGATGTGTTGTTCATTTATGATTTCATGATTAATGATTAGATCTGAGAATAAGGTTAATAAGTTGAATAAGTTTGAAATTCGGTGACAACTGATTCTCCCCCCCTCTTAGTTGTTTTCCCTTATGTTGCCAACAATTGGTATCAGAGCAGGTTCCTTGGAAGAAGTTTAACAACTTGAGTTGATCTGGGATGATGACTTATAAGAAGGATAGTCCTAGATTTGATGGAACAAATTATTCTTTGTGGAAGACTCAAATGGAGTTCCATCTGAGATGCATTGGTGAACCCTACTGGAGCATTACAAGTAATAGATATGTTATTCCACCAAATAGTACTTATGCTAAGTATAATATTAGGGCTAAGGAGGCATTTTTGATTGTTTTGACTGATACTGAGATGAAAAATGTGATGGATCTAAATATTTCTTATGAGATCTGGAAAATATTGGAGACCTTATATGAAGGTGATGCTAATGTGAAGATTGCTAAGCTACAAATTCTGAAAGGGAAATATGAAAAGTTTTAAATGGTTGATGATGAAAATGTTACTACTTTCATGCAAAGAGTGAATGAACTTGTGTGTGGTATCAGATGTGTTGGTGGACAGATAGATGAATCAGAAATAGTTACTAAAGTGCTTAGATCCTTGCCCGATTCTTACAAATTCAAGGCTAGTGCTATTGAAGAGCTCTGAACCATGAAAAATGTTACCAGAGATATGTTGATTGGTAAGCTTACTGCCTTTGATTTGAGTGAATTTGGTGATGCCCTTCCTAAGGTTGAATCTGCATTCAAGGCCACTACTTCTGGAAGAGATAAATAGAGATATGATTCAGGTGAAAGTTCATCAAGAAATACATTCAAGTATGAGGATGAAATGAGACAGCTTGATGAAGAAGAAAGAGAGCTTGAAGAACTTGAAGCATTGATTTTGAAAGGAGAAGCCAGAGGACAAGGTAAGTATAAGGGGAAGTTGCCTATTAAATGTTTCTCTTGCAATAAGATAGGTCATTTTGCATCAAGGCGTCTTGAGAGAGTTTCCAAGCCAAGATTTAACAAGCCTAAATTCCAAAAGAAGTGTTACTATGTTGTTGATGAAGGTGTGATAGATGATGAATCTGACAACGGAAATGCAAGTGAAGATGAATTTGTGTTTATTGCTATCAAGGAAAATAATCCCGTGTCTACTGAATTTTCTAGTTGTACAAATGTGGAGAAAGCCCTAGCTGCTCAAGTTGAAGAGAAAGATGAATGGGTAATTGACAGTTGTTTTTCTTTTCATATGACAGGAGATAAAAGTAAGTTTGTGAGTTTGGAAAAGTATGATGGTGGTGTTGTGAGGTTTGGTGATAATATAGCTGGTGTGATCCGTTGAAGAGGATGCATTTCTCTTGATGGTAAGAATAATACTAATGATGTCTTGTATGTTGAAGGTTTGAAGCATAATATTTTAAGTGTTGGAAAGATGGTTGATAAGGGATACAATCTTCAGTTCATGGATGGTAAGTGAAAAATATTGGGAAATTTTGGAAATGTGATTGCATTAGGTACAAAAAAAAAAGGTAATATTTTCCACCTGAGTACTGCTAGTAAAATTTGTTTGATTGCTAAAATTGATGAAAGTTGGTTGTGGCATAGGAGAATGTGTCATGTTAACTTTGATAATATTGTCAAGATAAGTTCCACTAAGGTTGTGAGAGATCTTCCTAAGCTGATGAAACTTACTAATGCAATATGCAAGGAATGTTAATTAGGAAAGCAAACAAGAATTTCATTTCGAAGTAAAAAACTAAATTCAAATGGATTGTTGGATCTTGTGCATATTGATTTGTGTGGTCTTGCTAGAACTAGAAGTTTACAAGGATACATGAATTTCATGTTGCTTATTGATGACTATTCAAGGATGATGTGGGCTACTTTTTTAAGGGAGAAATATGAAGCTTTATAAAAGTTCAAGATCTTTAAGGCTATGGTTGAGACAAAGACAAGTCTAAAGATTAAGTGTCTAAGATCAAATAGAGGTGGCGAATTCACTTCCGGTGAGTTTAATTCTTTTTGTGAAGAGCTTGGAATAAAGAGAGTTATCTACACCACAGACCCCTCAATTAAATGGAGTTGTGGAAAGGAAGAACAAAACATTTCTAGATGTTGCTAGAACCATGATGTTGGAAGGAAATGCACCTCATATCTTCTGGAGAGAAGTTGTGAGTACTACTGTGTACACACTTAACCGGGTACAAAGTAAAGGTGATACTGGTAAGACTCCTTTTGAGCTATGGACTGGTCAAAATCCTACTATTAGATATTTCAAGATCTTTGGAAGCAAGTGTTATATCAAAAGAGATGAAGATATAGGAAAGTTTGATGCTAGGAGTGATGAAGGAATCTTTTTGGGTTATGCTACTAAAAGTAAGGCCTATTGGTGTTACAATAAGAGATTAAAGAAAATGGTTGTAAGTGAAAAGGTTAAGGTTGATGAAGACATAGCTGCACCATCCAGAACTCGTGGATATGATTCTCATGATCAGAATGTCAGTACAAAAAAAGGTTAGACTTCAAGTCAAGTCCAAATCATTTTGGTGAATCAAGAAAATCAAGAGGAAGGAGAAATTGGTGGAAGAACAGAAGAGAGATCAAGTCCAAATCATTTTGGTGAATCAAGAAAATCAAGAGGAAGGAGAAATTGGTGGAAGAACAGAAGAGAGATCAGAAGAGCCTGAAGTTGAAGAACATCCTAAGAAGACTCTGAGGTATGTGAGATTGAATCATTCAGAAAATCAGATCATAGGTGATAAGAACAAAGGTGTCTAGACTAGGAGAAAGGTTGCAGAAGAATATTGTTTGATTTCAAAGATTGAGCCTAACAATGTGAATGAAACATGCAAAGATGAAAATTGGGTTGAAGCAATGAAAGAGGAACTACAACAAATTGAAAAGAATGATACATGGATTCTTGTTCCCAGACCTAAGGATAAAAATGTAATTGGAACTAAATGGGTCTTTAGAAACAAACTGAATGAACAAGGTGAAGTGGTTAGAAACAAAGAAAGACTGGTATGTAAGGGATATTCATAGATGGAAGGTATTGATTTTGAAGAAACCTTTGCCCCTGTTGCTAGAATTGAATATGTGAGATTGTTTCTTGCTTATGTTGCTTACAAAGACTACAAAGTTTATCAGATGGATGTTAAGTCATCTTTTCTAAATGGTAAGTTGGAAGAAGAAGTGTATGTTGAACAACCAGATGGATTCCAGTTGACTAATCAGGGAGATATGGTTTGTCGATTGAAGAAAGCATTGTATGGACTCAAACAAGCCCCTAGAGCATGGTATGCCAGATTGGATAAGTACTTGGTGAAGCTTGGATTTAACAAAGGTACTGCTAATAGTAATCTGTATTTCAAGAATGATAAAGATTTGATTGTGGAAGTTTTTTTTTGATGATATCATATTTGGAGGAGATGATAGCTTGTGCATGAAGTTTGTTGATGAGATGCAGAATGAGTTTGAGATGTCAATGATTGGAGAGATGAAATTCTTCTTGGGATTGCAAATTAATCAGTTAGATAAAGGGATCTTTATATCTCAATCCAAGTATGTGAAAGAATTGCTAAAGAAATTTGGTATGGAAGAGTCAAAGCCAATTGGTACACCCATGGTGACCGGATGCAAGTTGACAACTGATGATGATTCTCCGACGAAAAATCATACTAGATACAAATCAATGATTGGTGGATTGTTGTATTTGACTCAAACTAGGCCTAATATCATGAATGTTGTATGTATTGTTGCAAGATTTCAAGTTGATCCTAAAGAATCTCATGACTGTTGTGAAGAGGATTTTTAGATACTTGAAGGGGATAATTGATTTTGGTTTATGGTATCCTAAAGATGATGATATTACTTTGAGTGCCTTTACTAATGCTGATTGGGTAGGAGATGTGAATGACAGGAAAAGTACTAGTGGTGGAGCATTTTTCTTGGGAAAGAAGCTGATTTCATGGTTAAGCAAAAAGAAGAATGCTATTTCTTTATCTACTGTAGAGGCAAAATACATTGTTGCTGCTAATAATTGTACTCCAGTATTGTGGATGAAGTAGATGTTGAAGGATATCAGAGTTGTGTATGATGATCCTATTGATATATTATGTGATAACTCAAGTGCTATTAACATTTCTAAGAATTTGGTGCTGCATTCCAAGACCAAGCATATATCTATCAAGTTTCACTTTTTGAGTGAGAAAGTAAGTGAACAGGAAGTCAAATTGGAGTATGTGCCTACTAAGGAGCAGATTGTAGACATATTTACCAAGCCATTGCCTAAGGATACTTTTGAGTATCTCAGAGGGAAGTTAGGGGTGATTACCCCTCGTAATTAGAACTAAGGATGCATTGATTTTCATCAATCCGTGCATTTCATGATCATATTTTGATTTGAATTGATGTTTTGGTTGCTGCTACTCAAGGGGAGTAGTTAGATGTTTAGATGTTTAGGTACTCAGATATGTGGTTCAGAGCTTGTATAGGAGAGATCTTTTCCATTGATGTCAAAGGGGGAGAAGAATCATGTGAAAAATATTTTTGGGGAGAAGAGTTGAGGAAAGAAGAGTCAAAACCTAAGGGGGAGTAAGTGTAGTTGTGTTGATGGTATTTTTCACATCATGTGTTTCCATCAATGCCAAAGGGGGAGATTGTTGGATGTTGTGGTATGTTGCTGATATGTGGTTTTCATTGATGTCAACACTATTAGTATTGTTGCATTAGAAGTTGTATATGTCGAGGATATTGATAAAATTGTAATAAGAAGTTCTACAAGTTGTCAATGGTGAAGTGAAGTTCTTTCTATCAGTGTGATTAGTACATTGTTTTTTAGAGGTTGTTGACTAAAGGGTTTCTTTTTGAGTATATCTAGTTTATCCACATTAAGTTTCAGAGATTCGCGTGAAGATTTGTATTTTGACAGTTTTTCTGTTACTTCAGTTTGTGTTCCTGAATGAAGATCATGTGATTTCAGTAAGTTCAGTTGCTGCAGATGCCTCTCTAATGTTTCATGATTTTTGTGGATGTTTCTAGTTTGTGCTCTATCTGTGTTGCACGCCCGCATTGATCGTTGTGCTCATGATCTAAGATTTTCTCTTGCGTGTTTATGTTTTTCATGTTCTTGGTTGACAAAGTGTTGAAGCGTGTTGTGGATCTTCAAGGAGTAATTAATTAAAGTGGTTCATGTTTGAGGATGTTATTTTTGGTATTCACTATGTTGTGGCTGACCTTGGTTGATTCACATGATTAATCTTTATTTGATTTGAGCTGATTGTTTGTATTCATTTTATTATTTATTTGGAGATGACTTATAGCGATGTAATCTCTTGTTGCAGATATATAAGAGTGATTTTTTTATCATTTTGAAGTGTGTTGGAGTGTGCATGTGTGAAGTGTGTGAGTCTTGTGCGTGAATATTGTTCAAATCATTCGAAGGTAGAGCACAAAGTGAAGAAGAGTGAAGAAGAGTGAAGAAGTGTTCATGTGCTTAACCGAAACTGTAACCAAACATTAGCAGATGTTATTTTCTTAGTTCAAAGTCTGATGGATTTAATCATAATCTTTCTATAAGATAGTGTGTCTTCCTTTGGGAAGTAAGCCTATTTGTAATTGAGCAGTGAGCTCTAGGCAGTGTTCTTGAATGCATGTGCATTCCCCATTCATATTTCCTTATACTTTTAACAGGGTATAATCTTGTAGACTAACCTCCACCATGGTTTTTCCCCTAACAAAATTTCCACATAAAAATATTGGTGTTATGTGTGCTTCTGATGTGTTGTTCATTTATGCTTTCATGATTAATGATCAAATATGTGAATAAGGTTAATAAGTTGAATAAGTTTGAAATTCGGTGACAATTGATTCACCCCCCCTCTCAGTTGTTTGCCCTTGTGTTTCCAACATATATAGTAGTATAAATAAATCATAATCATATTTTAAACATGAAACTACTAAGAAAACATAGTTGCAATTTCTCTCCCTTCACTACAAACTTCAAACAACATAAATTTGCACTTGCAATCTTCAATCTCTGGATGAATCCACCTTCAACCATGGAACTAATCTTCAATTTAATATCTCAATAATTTCTTAGAGCTGAAAAATCATGGCTTCTACCTTCTTGCTTCAAAATTCATTCTTGGGAAGCATCAACTTCAATCGGAAAACAACTCGAAAATGACCAAAATAAAGTATATATATTAACTCCTTCACACCTTTCTTGTAACTCCCAATTGTCTATGCCTATAAAAAGGAAAATATGCATTCAAAAATTTATTTAAAATCATTAAATGTTGAAAATAAATCTTTTGTAACCTCCATCTATGATTGGCCAAGAAAAGTAGCCACTTCCTCACAAATAGGAGCCCCAGAGTAGAAAAATCCAAGCAACTTGCTCTTGGGCGTCCAAATTCTTTGTAAAATTTTAAGGAACATTAAACTAGCAATCACAACTTGTCACTCCCAAAATCCCACCCCCAAAAAGGTATATTTGAATATTTTTCCTTGAAAAATCCACAAAATCAGCCCAAATCACCATAAAACTACAATATAACAACTTGACCAAATATTTATCAAATATTTTAGGCCTTATTACAAACATTTCTTCACCTACAATATTTAAAGACAAAATTAAAGAAAAAATTAAAATTAAATATTTCTTTGGTTGATGTAAGATTTCCAGTTTGTTGGATGTTGCTAATATGTGGTTGTCATTGATGTCAACACTATTGGCATTAATGTCTTCAAGGCTGTATATGTTGAGGATATTGAGAAAATTGCAATAAAATAAGTTGCAGGTTGTCAGTGGTGAAGTGAAGTTCAGTCTATCGGTTAGCTCAGTACATTGATGATCAGAGGTTGTGGATTAAAGGGTTTGTTGTTGAGTATATCTAGTTTATCCACATTAAGTTTTAGATATCTGCATGAAGATTTGATCGAGTTATGAGCAGTTGTGTTCTGACAATCATTCTATTGCTTCAGTTGGTGTTCCTGAATGAAGATGATGTGATTCTAGTAAGTTCAGTTGTTGCAGATGCTTCTCTGGTGATTCATGATGTTTGTATATATTTCTAGATTGTGCTCTATCTGTGTTGCACGTCTGCATTGATCGTTGTGCTCTTGATTAGAGATTTTCTCTTGCGTGTTCATGTTTTTCATGTTCTTGGCCGACAGGGTGTTGTAGCATGTTTTGGATCTTTGAGGAATAATTTTTGAAGTTGTTTCATGTTCAAGGATTTTGTTTTGGGTCTTCATTATGTTGTGGCCAACATTGGTCGATTCGCATTGAAAATTATTTATTGTTTTGGGTCGATAGTTTGCATATGTTTTATTATTTTGTTGAGGCCGACATGTAGCGATGTAATCTCTTGTTGTAGATATATATAAGTGATTTCTTATTCCATTTGAAGGAATGCGTGTATGAAATGTGTGAATAATGTCCTAATCATTCGAAGGCAGAAGCAGAGTGTGAAGAAGAGTGAGCAGATTTTGAAGAAGTGTTCATGTGCTTAATTAGAACTGTAATTAGGCATTAGCAGATGCTATTTTCTTAGTTCAAAATCCTATGGATGTAATCCAAATGTTTCTATAAGACAGTGTGTCTTCTTTTGGGCAGTAAGCCTTTCTGTATTTGAGTAGTGAGCTCCAGGCAGTGTGCCTGAATGCAACTGCATTCCCCATTTTTTTTTTTTATACTTTTAACAAGGTATAATCTTGTGGACTAACCTCCACCTTGGTTTTTCCCCTAACAGGGTTTCCATTTAAAAGAATCTTGGTGTTATGTGTATTTCTGATGTATTGATGATTTATACTTTCATGTTTATTTATCAGATCTAAGAATAAGGTTAATAATTTTGATAAGTTGCTGCATTCTAAGACAACTGATTCACCCCTCTCTCAGTTGTCTACCCTTGTGTTTCCAACAATTGGTATCAAAGCAAGTTCCTTAGAAGAAGTTTGATAGCTTGAGGTGATCCGAGATGGCGACATACAAGAAGGATAGTCTGAGATTTGATGGAACAAATTATTATTTGTGGAAGGATCAAATGAAGTGTCATCTGAGATGCATTGGTGAACCCTTCTGGAATATTACAAGGAATAGGTATTTTATCCCACATAATGGTCCTTCTATTGCTGCCGAGATTAAGGATGCCAAGTACAATATCAGGGCTAAGGAAGCATTATTAAGTGCTTTGTCTAATTCTGAGATGACAAATGTTATGGATCTGAAGACTGCTTATGAGATATGGAAAAAGTTGGAAACTTTGTATGAAGGTGATGCACATGTGAAGGTTGCTAAGCTACAAAGCTTGAAAGGGAAATATGAAATGTTGAGAATGGGTGATGATGAGAACATTACTTTTTTCATGTGGAGAGTGAATGAACTTGTGTGTAGTATCAAATGTGTTGGTGGAACATTGGGTGAATCAGAAATTGTTGCCAAAGTGCTTAGATCCTTGCCTGCTACATACAAAGCCAAAGCTACTACTATTGAGGAGATCCAGACTGTGACAAATGTAACCAGAGACGTGTTGATTGGTAAGCTTATAGATTTTGAGTTAAGTGAGTTTGGTGATGACAAAGTTGGTGTAATTCGTGGCAGAGGATCCATTTCTCTTGATGGTAAGAATAATACTGATGATGTTCTATATGTGGAAGGTTTGAAGCACAATCTCTTAAGTGTTGGACATATTGTTGTAAAGGGATACAATATTCAATTCAAGAATGGAAAGTGTAGAATATTGGGAAGTTTCAGAAATGTGATTACTTTAGGTACAAAAAAAAGGTAACATCTTTCACCTGAATGCTACTGGTAAAAGTTGTCTGATTGCTCAAGTTGATGAAAGTTGGTTGTGGCATAGGAGAATGTTTCATGTAAACTTTGACAATATTATCAAGATAAGTTCTACTTAGGCAGTGAGAGATCTTCCTAAGTGGTAAAGCCTACTAATACTATATGCAAGGAATTTCAGTTAGGGAAGCAAAATAGAATTTCATTTTAGAGAAAACAACATTATTCAAATAAAGTGTTGGAGCTTGTTCATACTAATTTATGTGGTCCTTCTAGAGTCAAAAGTTTACAAGGAGATGGGTACTTCATGTTACTTATTGATGATTACTCTAGATTGATGTGGGTTACTTTCTTAAGGGAAAACTTTGAAGCTCTAGAGAAATTCAAGATTTTTAAGGCTATGGTTGAGACAGAGACAAGTCTGAAGATTAAATATTTAAGATCAGATATAGGTGGTGAATTCACTTCCCATGAGTTTAATTCTTTTTGTGAAGATCATGGGATAAAGAGACAATTATCTGCTCCATGGACCCCTCAGTAAAATGGAGTTGTGGAAAGGAAGAACAAGACAATTCAAGATGATGTTAGGACTATGATGTTGGAAGGAAATTTTCCGCATATCTATTGAAGAGAAGCTATGAATACTATTGTTTACACCCTCAACCGGGTACAAGTCAAAGGTGATACTGGTAAGACCCCTTTTGAGCTATGGTCTGGTAATAAGCCTACTATTAGATATTTCAAAATCTTTGGGAGTAAATGCTATATCAAAAGAGATGAAGATATAGGAAAATTTGATGTTTGAAGTGATGAAAGAATCTTTCTTGGTTATTCCACTAAGAGTAAGGCCTACTGATGCTACAATAAGAGATTGAGGAAAATGGTTGAAAGTGCTAATGTAAAGGTTGATGAAGATATAGCTAGACCATCCAGAACCTGTGGATATGACTCAGATGATCAGAATAATAGTTCAGTCACAAGAAAGAAATTTCAGACTCAAAATCAAGTTCATATCATTCCGGTGAATCAAGAAAATCAAGAGGAAGGAACTAGTGAAAGTGTAGAAGAGAGATCACAAGAGTTAGAAGTTCAAGAATATCCTAAGACTCCAAGGTATGTAAGACTAAATCATTCAAAAGATCATATTATAGGTGATAAGAACAAAGGTGTTCAAACTAGCAAAAAAATTGCAGAAGAATATTGTTTGATTTCAAAGATTGAGCCTAATAGTGTCAATGAAGCATGCAAAGATGAAAATTGGGTGGAAGCAATGAAAGAAGAACTACAACAAATTAAGAAGAATAATACATGGATTCTTATTCCTAGACCTAAGGACAAAAATGTAATTGGAACTAAATGGGCCTTTAGAAATAAACTAAATGAGCAAGGTGATGTTGTTAGAAACAAAGTAAGACTTGTGTGCAAAGGATATTCTCAAATGGAAGGAATTGACTTTGAAGAAATTTTTTCCCCTGTTGCTAGGATTGAATTTGTGACACTATTTCTTGCTTATGCTGCTTACAAAAACTACAAGGTTTATTAGATGGATGTCAAGTCAACATTTCTAAATGGTGAATTGGAAGAAGAAGTGTATGTTGAGCAACTTGATGGATTTCAATTGAATGATCAGGGAGATATGGTTTTCTAGTTGAAGAAATCATTTTATGGACTTAAGCAAGCCCTAAGAGCATGGTGTGATAGATTGGACAAGTATTTATTGAAGATTGGATTTAATAAGGGTACTACTGATAGTAATTTGTATTTCAAGATTGATGATGATAATGATTTGATTGTTGAAGTCTTTGTTGATGATATCATTTTTGGAGGAGATGATAGTTTGTGCATGAAGTTTGCTGATGAGATGAAAAATGAGTTTGGGATGCCTATGATTGGTGAGACGAAATTATTTTTGGGATTGCAAATTACTCAGCTAGATAAAGGGATCTTTATATCTCAGTCCAAGTGTGTGAAAGAATTGCTAAAGAAGTTTGGTATGGAAGATTCAAAGCCAGTTGGTACACCTATGGTGACCGGATGGAAGTTGACACAAGATGATGATTCTCTGAAAGCAAATCAGACTAGATATAGATGATGATTGGTGGATTGCTCTATTTGACTCAAACTAGACCTGATATCATGAATTTTGTATACATTTTTGCAAGATTTCAAGTTGATCCTAAGGAATCTCATGTGACTACTATGAAGAGGACTTTCAGATACTTAAAGGGGACAATTGATTTTGGGCTGTGGTATCCTAAAGATGATGATCTTACTTTGAGTGCTTTGACTGATGTTGATTGGGAAGGTGATGTGAATGACATAAAGAGTACTAGTGGTGGTACATTCTTCTTGGGTAAGAAGCTGATTTAATGGTTAAGTAAGAAGCAAAATTCCATTTCTTTATCTACTGCAGAGGTAGAATACATTGTTGTTGCTAATAATTGTACTCAAGTATTGTGGATGAAGTAGATGTTGAAAGATATCAGAGTTCTGTATGATGAACCTATTGCTATATTCTGTGATAATTCAAGTGCAATTAACATTTCTAATAATTTGGTGCTGCATTCAAAGACCAAGCATATATCTATCAAGTTTCACTTTTTGAGAGAGAAAGTGAGTGAAAAGGAAGTCAGAATGGAGTATGTACCTACTAAGGAAAGAATTGTAGATATCTTTACCAAACCATTGCCTAAGGATTCTTTTGAGTATCTCAGAGGGAAGCTAGGGGTGATTACCCCTCCTAATTAGAACTAAGATGCATTGACTTGCATCAGTCCAAGCATTCCATAGTCATATCTTGATCCAGATTGATGTTGAGGTGGCTGCTACTTAGGGGGAGTAGTTAGATGTTCAGATATGTGGTTCAGAGCTTGTGTGGAGAAAAGAGATATTTTTCATTGATGTCAAAGGGGGAGAAGAGTCATGTAAAAAACTATGAATTATCTGGGGAGAAGAGTCATGTGGGGAGAAGTGTCATGTGTAAGAGTTGAGGAGAAAAGAGTCAGAACCTAATCGGGAGTAAGTGCTAAAGATAGTTGCATTGATGGTGTATTTCACATCATGTGTTTCCATCAATTCCAAAGGGGGAGATTGTTTGATGTTGCTGATATGTGGTTGTCATTGACATCAACATTATTGGCATTAATTCTTCAAGGTTGTATATGTCAAGGATATCGAGAAAATTGTAATAAAATAAGTGGCAGGTTGTCAGTGGTGAAGTGAAGTTTAGTCTGTTGGTTAGCTCAGTACGCTGATGATCAAAGGTTGTGGATTAAAGGGTTTGTTGTCGAGTATATCTAGTTTATCCACATTAAGTTTCAGAGATCTGCATGAAGATTTGATGGAGTTATGAGAAGTTGTGTTTTGACAATCATTATGTTGCTTTAGTTGGTGTTCCTAAATAAAGATGATGTGATTCTAGTAAGTTTAGTTGTTGTGGATGCTTCTCTAGTGATTCATGATGTTTGTGGATGTTTCTAGATCGTGCTCTATTTGTGTTGCACGTCTACATTGATCGTTGTGCTCGCGATTAGAGATTTTATCTTGCGTGTTCATGTTTTTCATGTTCTTGGCAGACAAGGTGTTGTAGCATGTTGTGGATCTTTGAGGAATAATTTTTGAAGGTGTTTCATGTTTGAGGATTTTTTTTTGGGTCTTCATTATGTTTTGGCCAACATTGGTCGATTCGCATTGAAAATTATTTATTGTTTTGGGCCGATAGTTTGCATATGTTTTATTATTTTGTTGAGACTGACATGTAGCAATCTAATCTCTTGTTGTGAATATATATAAGCAATTGCTTATTCCATTTGAAGGCATGCATGTATGAAATGTGTGAATAATGTCCTAATCATTCGAAGGCAGAAGCAGAGTGTGAAGAATATTGAGTAGAGTGTGAAGAAGTGTTCATGTGCTTAATCAAAACTGTAATCAAGCATTAGCAGATGCTATTTTCTCAATTCAAAATCATGTGGATGTAATCCAAATGTTTCTATAAGACAGTGTGTCTTCTTTTGGGAAGTAAGCCTTTCTGTATTTGAGCAGCGAGCTCTAGGCAGTGTGCCTAAATGCAAGTACATTCCCCATTTATTTTTCTTTATACTTTTAATAGGGTATAATCTTGTGGACTAACCTCCACCATGGTTTTTCCCCTAACAAGGTTTCCACGTAAAAAAAATCTTGGTGTTATGTGTATTTTTGATGTGTTGATGATTTATGCTTTCATGGTTATTTATCAGATCTGAGAATAAGGTTAATAAGTTTGATAAGTTTAAATTTCAGAGACAACTGATTCACCCCCCCCTCAGATGTCTACCCTTGTGTTGCCAACACATTCAAATGTGGATGCTCCTACATTAGACACCCAAGGTAGAAAAAATTTGTGAGCATGGTCTCATAAAATGGAGTTAGATAGTAGGACCATCCTTTCAAGTTGTAAAAAACCTTCAACAAAATCCATTACTAAATTTTGTAATGCCAATGAGTTCTTCTTTCTCCTCTTCCAACACCTAGCCGGAACAAGTATCCTTCTCCTTTGACAATTCTTCTCTACAATCAACATCTTCAATGTGGAATCAACTCCACCATAAACCAACCACCTCCACCGTATGCAACTCACAATATCTTTCAATCTTGTGGGATTCAACCCACTATATTCTGACCACCTCCTAGAAAATGTACCTGCACTAAAATTTGCAATACTAAACAAATCTTCTACATACAAAACTTCACTAGCAAACTCTGTTTGAACCAACTTATTCAAAGTATGAAAATCATCATCTTTTTCAAATTTAACAAAATATGAACGAATATTATACTCTGTTGCAACTCTTCCATCCATGCAAAATGCACTCTTTTCTTCATCATAAAAATGAAATATATTATGCATTGCCTCTTTTTCCTTGCCACTGTCTGTTGCCATATCTTCTTCACCTTCACTCTTAGTTGCAATTGCATTTTTCAATACTCTTAAGTCCTCCAAAGGGCACTCTTCTACTGCTATAACATCATTTTTCTCCACAATTTATGCACCTTCTTTTTGCCTCTCAAGCTCTATGGCATTTTTCTCTTCCTTCTCACTCTCTTTCTTTATGCCTTCTTCAAAGCATACTTCTGCAATATTTTCTCCATCATGTTCACCTGCATACAAAACTATGAAAAACTTATTGCCTTTCTTCTTTGTCATTTTTTAAAAAACTTGCCACACACTCTCAATCTTCAACCTCTTAGGTATAGAATACCTCACATTTGACGATCGGTCTACACACCACACACACTTCATCGCTAGGTCCTGGTGCAAATTGCTTCACATTCAGTGCTTTGCTTGCACACTCAAGAACTCCTACTCTGATACCATTGATGAAATAATAAAATCTCAACCTCTTAAGAGGGGATAATTTGTCAATCACACTATCAAATCCTCTCTCAAAATATTTCAATAAATAATAGAGATTTTAATGCAAAGCAACAACTATGAAGCAATTTCCATTAATTCAAACTTGCACAAATGACATAAAAACATCCATTTATCTGATTATATCAGATATTATAGTTAATAGGACTGATATACAAGAGTAAAAATAAATCATAATCATATTTTAAACATGAAACTACTAATCAAACATAGTTGCAATTTCTCTCCCTTCAGTACAAACTTCAAACAACAAAAATCTACATTTGCAATCTTCAATTTATGGATGAATCCACCTTCAACCATGGAACTAATATTCCATTTTCTATCTCAACACTCTCTTAGGCCTGAAAAATCACATCTTCTATCTTCTTGCTTCAAAATCCATTCATGGGAAGCATCAACTTCAATATGGTGGCAACAACTTGAAAATGACCAAAGTAAAGTATATGCATTAACTCCTTCACACCTTTCCTGTAACTCTCAATTTTCTATGCCTGGAAAAAGGAACATATTCTTTCAAAAATGCATTTAAAATCATTAAATTCTAAAAAGAAATCTTTTGTAACCTCCATCCATGATTGGCCAAGAAAAGTTGTCACTTCCTCACAAATAGGAGCCCCAAAATAGAAATATACAAGCCACTTGCTCTTGGGCGTACAAATTATTCATGAAAAGTTAGGGAACATTAAATAAGTTGTCACAACTTGTAACTCCCAAAATCCCATGCCCAAGAAGGTATATTTGAAGAATTTTCCTTGAAAAAGCTACAAAATCAGCCCAAATTACCATAAAACTGCAATATAACAACTTGGCCAAATATTTGTCAAATATTTTAGGCCTTATTACAAACATTTATTCAGCTAGAATATTTAAAGACAAAACTAAAAAGAAAAAATTAAAATTAAATATTATTTTGGTTGATGCAAGATTTCCAGTCAACCGTGGATGCTCCTACATCAATAAAGTTGTGTAAAGCAACCTCTCTGACTTTTTCTTCAATGATTTAAACCAAGTATAGGCTGCAAAATCAATAGATTGTGACTTAGCCAATAATTTATGAATGCTAAGTGAAATATAAAGTGGGTAAATAACACTTTAGACGTGGTCTTTCAGACAACAAGCATGAGAATAGTAGCATGTGGGAATAAGTGGCACCAAGTTATGAAGCTCACTTGCATTAAGTAGTATGTACTGAGTTCATATTCCAACATATAAAGCAAATTGGAATGAGAGAAATAGTCAAATGAGAAGCTGGCCAAAATGAGTCGACCTATAAAAGGCATTAACCTTGCATTTGTGATTATTATTCTTGTTGTCCATTTGAATGAGTGACTCATTCACTATGCTAAAATTTGGTTGTGCATGTGTTTACTGTGCAATGATTTTAGCTACCACCTGTTCTTCTTGTTATTTTCTGAGTTTGAGAGTTAATAAGAGGCTTTTGAGAGTTTGTGAGAGGTTTTGGGAGTAAGTTTTTGGTGAGTGGAAGAGAGATAGTTGGGGAATTGCTTGCTGATTTGGGAAGGTTGAGCTAGGAATCCAATTTTATCAATTAAAGCTTTGCATAAATAGACATGTTGATTTCTACTCTTTTATGTTTTGTATGAATTTGAAAATATCATGTGTTTTTGAATTCCTTGTTGGAAAATATGTTTAGTGGTTATAATTGATAGGTTATTCTCTTCTTTATGTGAAGGTAAAAGATTCTTGATGAATCTAGTCTAGGAATCTCTATTGATTGAGTGCATGTGTAAACTCCATATTAAGGATTGGGTGTTTAAATTGGTATTAAATATTATATTAAGTTAGAGCTTATATAGTAGAAGCTTAATTTGTGGAGTTGGGTTATAGAGTTTCTTTGAACTACTTAGTGGAAATGTCATCATTATGATGTTATGCAAACCTTGATTGATAATATTTACTTGATTAATTACTCAAGTCCCCTTGAGATAGGAAGATTTTTATCCCTAGTGGAGGGTATAAACCTTAAGGATATATTATTATTCAAAAATAGGGTTTATATTTGTACTTACTAGTTATGCTATTTTGAATTAGATTCTATTCCTATTCTCAAAAATCTAAAAGAGGGCACACATTTTGGTAACCAAAAATTGTATTGTGAGAGGACTATGGGTGTAAAAGCACCAACTCCTTGCAAGTTTATTATGTCCTTGAGATGATATACAAATATAGTACACATGTGAATGTATGAGGTATTTGAAAGAGAAGGTTTATGATAGGTTTATATTCACTTGAACATTACTTTACCTTGATTGAAACCCTAGGTCAAGAATAACCTATTTGGTTGGGTTTTTTACATGATTAGTGATTGAAGCACATAGGTTGGAATTAGCCCTTTTGATCTAGTTGATCATTTGATTGTTGATTATATCTTTGTTTGAAATCAATTATTATTGAAGATTATACTTTTGATTGAGGTCATTTATTGATGATATTATACCTTTTGATCAGAGTCATTTATTGTTGAGATTACTCTCTTGTATGGGAAAATTTATTGTTGTGAATGCACTTTTGAAATAGTCTTTTAATGATGTGATTTTTTTTTTATTCGTATGGTTAGTTGGTATGTTAAAATTACTTGAATTACTTAGTAGAAGTGTCATAGTAAACATAAGATGGAAATAGGTTATTCTTGGGGTTAAGGTTACTCCATGGCGTAAGGAGATAGCCTATGCATAGGTTATGAATTGTAAATAAAAATTGAGCTAGGAAGGTGGGTGAGCACATGTGACATCCATTCCAAATTAGGGGTGATGAATACTTTGGCCAAAGTAGTGTAAGTTGCCACTGTTTACACTGTCAATTCACTGTGATCCAAGCTTACGTACAAGTAGGGAATGTCATATGTGTAGGTTGTAGCCACTGTGTGATATATCTAGAAACATATAGGACACACCACCAAGCTCAAGGAAGGTCATTATTATTATGAGGTTACGAAACCAATCTCTTTATTGAAGGGAGGGCCATCTTACCATATGTGGTAGATGTGTAGGGGACCATAATAAGTCCATGGTTGGTGGAAAAGCACTTGAGTTGTGCTTCTCCTCATCAGTTGGTGACCAAGATTTGATGGAGGGCACCCAGACCATTTGTACACCCGGTTCCAGTAAGCTCATGGAAGCTATGTAAGTATTTATGTATCCATTTCTATGGAAGATTGTAAAAGAGAAAATGTTATCATGAAACTATGTAATATGTTAGCAATAATTTGGAAAGTTGTAATAATTTTTTGTAATGCAATGGGAAAGTTTGGAATGATGTTTATCTAAAATGTGCATATTATTCATATAGATGAAAAAATTTTTATTGCTACTTGTGTTGGCATCATAATTTATTTACTTGAGGTGAAAAACATAGAAAATTTTTGGGTAGAACTAATGGGCATGTTACAATAAGGTGATATAAAAATGTAACCAAAATAATAGGTACATAAGATACTTAGTGAAAATAGGGAGTATTTTAACTATTATAGTGCATGCAAAGAGGGTTATTAAAATATAGATTTGAGAGCTATATAAATAAAATTAGGGGTATTTATTATAATCCTACAAATTCATATGTTATTCCATTAGTTTATTAAAGTGAATCGCTTGGAAATAACTCTATTTTCCTTGGGGATTGTGAAATTAAAAGGTCTTGGGTTGCTAGTATTAAGAACTTGTACCATTAATTTATTAACTTTTATGGTGCAATAATATCATTTTTGGTTGAGTTTCAATTCTAATTACTTAAAGAGTCAGTAAGCTTAAATTAGGCTTACCACATGTGTGACTATGCTCGAGTTATTATGAACTTTCTCTCCATTGGTTGAGATACATTTGTTATAGTTTTTATATGGGAGGTTCTAAATAATGCAAGATTGAAGTAGTTTTTACTTGTGACTGTATGTTGTTATGTGAATATGTTAAGTACTTGTATTTTTCATTATGTTAAGAGTATTGTAAAAAAATACCTTAAGTATACTCTAGTTTTTAATTTATCATGGATATTCTATTGATCATAGCCTTATTCAACATGTGATATTCAATGCATAAATTTAATGTACTATCCTTAATTTTATCATAGATCACTAGGGCTCCTTATGGTGACACATTTGGATGAATCAACACCTTGGAAATTAACTCTTGTAATTGAGATATTTTAGCTCAACTAACTCTATTGTAGTCATTCAATAAAGATCCTTTGACATAGGTTCAAAACTCGGTACTATTGCACGTATGTTTCCAGTGTTATCATTAATGCCAACAGTTGGTCATTAATGTCAACAGTATGGAGATTGTTGGAGATTTATAGTATTGGAGTTATTGGTGGTATTTTCATTAGTGTTGTTAGTACTAATGCTAGTAAGGATGTATTGTGGTGTTGTCATCAGTGTTTTCATTGATTCCTATATGGTTGTTGTAGTTGCAATAAGCTCACTTGGTTTCCAAGCACTTTTGAGAAAATTTGAATAAAAGAGTGTGTAGTGTGATAGAGGTGTGTTCAATGTTGTGCTTCACATTTCTTCATGGTTGAAGATATGCTTGTGCAATTCGAATATGATGATCAGAGGTGTTCAAAGGTGTTATAATGATCAAAGGTGTTTAGAGGTGTTATTTCAAGAGTTTCAAGTTCTGGATCATTCCGCTATGGAAGTTGTGTTTGACAGTTTGTCAATCTATGTAGAAGGTTGTCTAGGAGAAATGACATTTTTCGCATTTCTTCGTGTTGTTGTTTCTTCTCTTGTGGATTTGGGAACATGCTTATATTGTCTATAACTTATTTTCCTTGAAGTTTCTAGTGTTGAGTTTCTCTATAAGTTTAGTTCTTGTGTTGAATTTTAGTGACAATGTGTCTAGTTACACAGAATGATGGTGTTCTTAGTTTCAGGTGGTTGTGGCGGTATAGCAGAATATTTTGTTTATGCTAGAATATTATTGGATGTTGTGTGCATGTTTTGGAGTGTTGTTATGTGGTTTACATTACTTGGAGAAGCATGGATAAAGGTTTGAAATTTTATGAGGAATTGAATGTTTTAATGTACAACTGATTCACCCTCACCCTCTCAGTTGTCCTATGCATCTAACAATTGGTATCAGAGTTGTGGTTCCTTAGAGAAATCTTAACCACTTGAGATAGATACAGATGGCGCACATGAAGGGTATCAAAGTTCATATGTTTGATGGAACAAATTATGCTTATTAGAAAGGTAGGATGGAGTCCTTTCTAGTCTGTCTTGGATTTGGTGTTTGGTAGTCAGTTAAAAGAGGGTAAACTATGCCTACTACTAGTTTGACAAGTGATGATGAGATCAAGGAATATGAGAACAATGGTAAAGAAAGAAATGCTATATTGAGTGAAATTTCTAATTCAGAGCTTGGGAAGGTTATAAGTGTAAAAACTACAAAAGAGATCTGGACAAAGTTGGAGAGTATTTATGAAGGAGATGATAAATTCAAGCAAGTGAAAATGTAGAATTACAAAACCAAATTTGAAACCCTAAGGATGTCTGAAGATGAAGATATTATATCCTACATTATCATAGTGGATGAAGTTGTCAATGCCATCAATGGTCTTGGTCGTAAGCTAGAAGAAAGTGAAGTGAAAAAGGTATTAAGAACTCTTCCTAAAGCTTATAGTTCTAAAGTTTTTGCTATTGAGGAAGCTCAAAATTTGGATAATTATTCTAGATATCAGATGTTTGGTGCTTTAATTTCTTATGATTTGAGAGAGTTTGGTCAAGATGCTACAAAAAAAGAAATTATTTTTAAAGTCTACAAAGTAGAGAAGGTTTATGAATCAGATCTAGATGATCTTGATGAGGTGGAAGAAAAAATTTTAAGGAGACCAAAAAAGAGCACTAGAAAATAGAAAGGTAAGTTACCATTTAAGTGTTTCAATTGTGGAAAGATAGGTCATTATTATTCTAAATGTCCAATCAAAGTTTCAAATGAAAAAAATAAGGATCACAAAGGAAAAATTTTCAAGAAGAGTTATTATGTTAAAAGAGACAATGGTGTATTTGATGATGAGCAATCAAACGATCATGATGATGACAATGGTGAATGCTTGTGCATGGCTCTAAATATTGGAACTAATTATAAAAGATGTATGAAGGAAAGTAATTCGGTAATAGGTCACAACATTGAAGGAACTATGGTGACTTCTTTTCATGCAAGAGAAGAGAGGAATTACTAGATAATTGATAGTGGATACTCAAATCATATGACATGTGATAAGATGGTGCAATGCAACCTTGGAAGAACATGCCTCCATGAGGAAAATTTAATTTTTTGATTTAGAAATGATAAAATCATGATGTAATAAGGTTTGAAGGGCCACAATAAGCATGTAATAGGTCCTAGTTAGTTAATTTGGGTTATTTTGGGAATAAATGTAAAAAGTACAAAAATTGACAAATGTTGTCAATACAAAATTGTAAAAATGCAATAAAATTGCAAAATAGAGGAAGGTGAAGGGTTAGGTAGTTCGAAAGTTAATTTTAGGCATTGATTCTGGTTTATAAAAGTATTTTTAAGCTTCACACATTTTGAGGAAGGTTGGGAGTTGATGTATGAAGAAGATTATTAATGAAAAATTCTGTTATTATGGTATTTTCCTATATTTTCATTGTTTTCAAGCCATTGTACAACCATTAATGGTGCTCAAATCCCCTCCTCCTTTGGAAATTAAATCCTTGTGTATCTAGTTTTTTTTGTAATTTATTTCATTTAAATTTATTCTGTATAGTGAAAGTTATGTGCAATTATCTCCAGGCGGGTAGAAACCCTATTTTAGGGTATCAGTGTGCATTCTAAATTGCATATCTCTTATTTTAACAATTGAAAATTGCTAAGAATTGGCATGTAGTGAGTTTTAGATGTTTTCTAAAGGTTTGCAATGTTTCAGAGCAAAATAATGTGGTTTAGGGTAGTTTCTACAAAGCCCTAGGTCTGAAAATGTGTAAAAGACCGGTAAACTAGAATATAGTGAAGGTTTTAAGCATTTTTGTTTGTGAATTTGGTATTCTTCATTGCTAGAGGAGTTTGTAAAGGTTGAATTTATGCATTTTAAACCATTTCCTGTTAGTTTTTTGTGAATTGAGAAGAATTTGAGTCCATTCAATTGTCTGCCATGTCATGGCAGAGTTGTTACAGTCCTAATTGGGACAGTATTTGCAAGTCAGTTGTTTTCCATTTTGAAGGGTCATAAATTCTTGGAAGAATGTTCAATTGTGGAGTCTTAAATGCTTTTGAGTCAAATTGAGAGTTCAATTAGAATCCTTTTTGAGGTGTCAAAGTTGGAATTTAGTTTTGAGTCTATCATTTTGGTGTTTTTCAAAGTGTTTTGAAGAATCATCAAGAGGATTATTTCCTTTGATCTCATTTTGGTGTCTTGAAATCAAGAATTTATGAAGGAAAGTTGCCTTGTAGGATGGTGAACTATGAGAAGTGAAACCTAATGTTGAGAGTTTTGTAATTTTGGACCCCTGTCATTGCATCAATGTGGTATCAAAGCTAGAAGGCTCTAGGAAAAGAGATTTGGTGTTGTGGTTTTGTACAGGTTGGTTTCCAAGAGACTAGGTGGTGGGAAAGTGGAAAGACCTAGGTGAGGAAAAGTGAAGAGGAATCAAGGAGAGACTTTCTTGTGAAAATGGATTTGTTGAGAAGACAATTGCAGGCACAGGGTTCCTTGAAAGAGAGGAAGAAAAAAGAGGACAAGACAAAGAAAAATAAGAAGGATCAAGAGATGAGAGAATTGAGAAAACAACTAGAGGAAATCAGTATGAGGATAGAAAGATTTGAGGCTGAGATGGAGTAGTTGTATAGGCAAACAACAAGTTGGCACTTGACCATGAAAAAGAAAATTGAATGGCCCATTCAAAAGATAGAAAAAAGGAGGAGACAAATGGAGATGAAAGAGAAAGTAGAAGAAGAAGAGTTTCAAGAAGCAGAAGAAGAATTCAAGGATGAAGCTAGTGCAGTCATTCCCAAGCATGAAGGTGAAGATAAAGTAGAGATAAAGGACCTGATTTCAGTGGAAGGAGATATTGATTTGGTGTCAAGATTGGATGAAGAAATGATTAAAGATGAATTGATTTTGGAGATTTACAAATAATTGAAGAAATATGGAGGTATTGTGATAGAGTTAATGAGTCATTTCTTTGTAGTACTAATGTTTTGGGCAGGGAATAATTTGTAGATCAAGATACAACAGTTTGGAGAAGGACAAAGAGAGATGGAGACAATTCACGACATGAATGAGCAGATTCATAGAGACAAGGTGAAATGGAAGCAAGTTGGAATAGACCAACTCAAACCAAAAATTAAGATGAAGGTTCTAGGGCATAAAAGACTACAAGGAGGAGCATTTGATGATCCAAGAGGACTTGGAAGGTTTTATTTGGTCAGGAGAATGGTGTAGGTGTACCCTTGGAAGAACATGTGTCCATGAGGAAAATTTAATTTTTTGATTTAGAAATGATAATATCATGATGTAATAAGGTTTGAAGGGCCACAATAAGCATGTACTAGGTCCTAGTTAGTTAATTTGGATAATTTTGGGCATAAATGTAAAAAGTACAAAAATTGACAAATGTTGTCAAATACAAAATTGTAAAAATGCAACAAAATTGCAAAATAGTGGAAGGTGAAGGGTTAGGTAGTTGGAAAGTTATTTTTAGGAATTTATTATGGTTTATAAAATCACTTTGAAGCTTCACACATTTCGAGGAAGGTTGGGAGTTGATGTATGAAGAAGATTATTAATGAAAAATTATGTTATTCTATTATTTTCCTATATTTTCATTGTTTTTAGGCCATTGTACGACCATTAATGGTGCTCAAATCCCCTCCTCCTTTGGAAATTAAATCCTTGTGTATCTAGTTTTTTTTGTAATTGATTTCATTTAAATTCATTATGTATAGTGAAAGTTATGTGCAATTATATCCAGGTGGGTAGAAACCCTATTTTAGGGTATCAGTGTGCATTCTAAATTGCATCTCTTATTTTAACCATTGAAAATTGCTAAGAATTGGTGTGTAGTTATTTTTAGACGTGTTCTAAAGGTTTGCAACATTTCAGAGCAAAAGAATGTGGTTTAGGGCAGTTTCTACAAGGCCCTAGGTCTAAAAATGTGTAAAAGACTGGTAAACCAAAATACAGTGAAGGTTTTAAGAATTTTTGTTTGTGAATTTGGTATTCTTCATTGCTAGAGGAGTTTTTAAATGTTGAATTGATGTATTTTAAACCCTTTCCTGTCAGGTTTTGGTGAATTGAGAAGAATTTGAGTCCATTCAATTGTCTTCCATGTCATGGTAGAGTTGTTACATTCCTAATTGGGATAGTATTTGCAAGTTGGTTGTTTTCCATTTTGAAGGGTCATAAAGTCTTGGAAGAATGTTCAATTGTGGAGTCTTAAATGCTTTTGAGTCAAATTGAGAGTTCAAGTAGAATCCTTTAATGTTGCATAATAGGACTGAATGGTACAAGAAGCCTATTTAGGTCGGTTAGGATAGTCAAATTTGAGAATTCTCATATTTGAGGTGTCTAATTTGAAATTTAGTTTTGAGTCTATCATTTTGGTGTTTTTCAAAGTGTTTTGAAGAATCATCAAGAGGATTATTGCCTTTGATCTCAGTTTAGTGTCTTGAAATCAAGAATTTGTGAAGGAAAGTTGCCTTTTAGGATGGTGAACTATGAGAAGTGAAACCTAATGTTGAGAGTTTTGTAATTTTGGACCCCTATCACTGCATCATAAGAGTATTTTTTTTAACTTCAAAAGTATGATGGTGGTCTTGTTAAGTCTGGTGATGATACATCTACTAAGATCTATGGAAAAGGTTCAATTAGTTTTGATGGAAAGCATAAAATAGATGATGTTCTTTATGTCAAGGGTCTCTAGTATAATCTTCTAAGTGTAGGATAGATGTGTAGCATAGGATATAATCTTTTGGTTCAGGATGGTGGTTGTGAAATCAGAAAAGGAAGATCAAGAACTTTGGTTGTTGCAAGGGAAAGGACATAAGGTAATGTTTATTAGCTCAGAGGTAGTGGTGCTAAATGCTTTATGTCTCATATTAATGAAATTTGGCTATGGCATATAATAATGGGTCACATCAATTTTGGAGCATGGTGAAGATCAATTCTATTGATTTTGTGAGAGAACTACCAAAGATTACAAAGCCTATCAATGTAATTTGTAAAGAATGCTAGTTTGGAAAGCAAACAAAGAAGAGGTTCAAGACTAAGGAATATTCTACTGTAGGTCCTTTGGAGTTAGTGCATATAGACCTATGTGGACCTACCATAATAAGAATCTCTCAAGGTGATAGGTATTTTATGTTATTGATTGATGATTATTCTAGAATGACGTGGGTGACATTTCTTAAAGAAAAATTAGAAGCTCTAGATAAGTTCAAATAATTTAAGTCTATGGTTGAGAATGAAATGGATGTGAAAATAAATTTCTTAATGTCTAATAGAGGTGGTGAGTTCACCTCCAATGATTTTAATATTTTTTTGTGAAGATGATGGAATTAAGAGGCATTTTTTAGCTCCTAAAACTCCTCGGTAGAATGGGGTTATGGAGAGGAAGAATATAACAGTTCAAGAAGCAACAAGGACTATGATGAAGAAAAAAATTCTACCAAATGTCTATTGGAGAGAAGTTATTCATACTTCAATCTACATTCTTAACAAAGGTAAAGCAAGAGTGAATAGTTAAAAGACTCCCTATGAGTTATGGTATGCTAAACCTCCTATTGTGAAATATTTTAGAGTTTTTGGAAGTAAATACTATATCAAAAGATATGAATAAAACTTAGGAAAGCTTGATGCAATATTTGATGAAGGAATCTTCCTTGGATACTCTACAACAAGAAAAGCCTATCGGTGCTATAATAAAAGGTTGAAAAAGATTGTTTAAAGTGCAAGTGTCAAAGTGGATGAAGAACCACATTAGAGTTTTGTATTGATAGAAGGATATGAATATGATGAATCCCTTTGCAGCAAAGAAGAAAAAGAATAGAAAGAAAAAGAGATGATAGTTGAAGAGGAAGAAACTTTGAAAAAGATCCCTAAGACTCCTAAGTATGTGCAAAAGTACCATTTTGAAGATTAGTTCACTAGACATAAGAGAAAAGGTGTATTGACAAGAAAAAAGGTTGTTATGATAGAGGAATAGGTAAAATTTTATTTACTTTTAGAGGTGGAACCTAAAACAGTGACTGAGACATGTAAAGATGAGAATTTGATCAAGGCTATGCCAAAAGAGTTGGAACAAATTGAGAAGAATCAGACTTGGGAATTGGTCCCAAGACCTTCAAATAAGAATGTGATAGGAACTAAGTGGGTTTTCAGGAACAAGTTGAATGAGGATGGAAAAGTTGTCAGAAACAAGGATAGACTTTTGTGTAAGGGATGCTCACAAGTGGAAGGAATATATTTTCAAGAGAATTTTTCTCTAGTGGAAAGGATGGAAGCCATTAGAATGTTTTTGTCTTTTGAAGCACATAAGGACTTCAAATTTTATCAGATGGATGCCAAGTCTTCATTCTTGTATGGTGAGTTAGAAGAGGAGGAATACATTGAACAACCATAAGGATTTTAGTTATCAGATGATGTTGATATGGTCTGTAGGTTGAAGAAGGAATTATATGGACTCAAACAAGCTCATAGAGCTTGGTATGGAAGGTTAGATAAGTACTTATTGCAACAAGGATTCAAAAAACTTACTATAGATAACAATATTTACTTTAAGGTTGAGGGATAACAAATCTTGATTGTGGTAGAGTATGTGGATGACATTATATTCAGAGGAAATGAAGGTATGTACAAGAAGATTTCAGAGGAGATGAAAAATGAATTTGAGATGTCAATGTGTTTTGAGATCAATTTATTCCTTGGATTAAAAATTAGTCAATAAAAAAAAGGTGCTTTCGTTTCACAGTCAAACTATGTCAATGAAATGTTGAAGAATTTTGGAATGGATGATTCTAAACCAATATGTACTCCTATGGTTACTAGTTGTAAGTTGAGAAAAAGTAATGAATCTCCTAAGTCTGATAAGAGAAAGTATAGATCAATGATTGGTGGATTGATATATATATATATATATATAAATGCTACTAGACTAGATATCATGCAAACAATTTGTCTTGTGGAAATATTTCAAGAAGATCCCAAAGAATCACATGTTGTAGATGTTACCTATTTTAGCTACTAGCTCAAATAGGTAGATTTGTTTATGTTTTTCAAATGAAAAGAAGGTGCATTTTAACTCTATTATGTCACATTCATGTGCATAAAGAAAATCAAAAGACTACAATACTACATTGCATTATGCAAATGCATATAACATAACATAGGAGAAAGTGCACAATCTTTTCAAAAATGAAGTCTTTATTGATGATAAAAATGAATGGTGTCCCACACAAGCCATGGGACTAACTGTTAGAATGCATACAATGGAAAAAATATACATTTATAGATACAAAAGAGAAAGAATGCACATAAAGAGAAAGGGGATCTGTCATTGCCTGAATAACGAATCCCAGTTGTTTTGTTCTATGCCATCTTCAGCCCTTCTTGCTTGTCCCATTTCTAGTTGATGCTCTCCTTTCTACTCCTAGGTTCCCTGCATCTATGAGAAAAGTGTTGTTAGAGAAATGAAGGATCACTACTCAAAATATGGGCATACATCTATAAACATATAATTTGATCTTCACGTGCATTCAAATAGCCAAACATACCATAGATGTCCAGGAAAACAAGAGAATTATCAAACACACCTATCATATGCTTGGTTTTATCTAACATGTTTGCTTCTTGTGTAGATATAGGTCAAGTCTTTGTTGTTGTTTTGTTTCATCTAGTTACAACATGTGGGGTAAAATGTGGCTCCCACAAGGGTTGAGCCCAACATGTTTACCCTCTATTTTGAAGAAGGATGAGAATGGAAAAGAATCATATTTATCCAACTTGACAAATATCCATCATCGATGGTAAGTGAGTTTGTGGTATTCACTACCATAAATGATAAATGCTTGAAAAATTCAAAATAGAGCATACAAGATAGCATTGACACTAAATCAAAACATAATGGCATGATTAAATAGCCAACAAACTTCTAGGATGTTCATTGAGCCAGGTAAATAATAGTTCTCAATGTTGTTGAATCATTGATATAGTTCCATGAATCATTTTATTAATGAAAGGGGGCCCCTTATTGGGGTATATTACCTAATATACAGTCTAGAACAATGTTAAAGGATAGGTGACAAAATCTTCTATCCAAGAGAAGCAACAATGCTCTTATATCATAATAGTGGTTATAATGAGTAATGAACAATGGATAGTCATGTTGAGTCAGAGTTGCAACAATCACGACAAGAATAACATATATAATCATCATCAAGGTTAGTGACATGATTTCTTTTGAGAAATCTATCATAATTAGCTATAATGTTCATGGTAAGTGACCTTGAAAGTGTTTTGACTATGATACATTTCTCAGAAGATAGTCACAAGGAATGTAATAATATGCATAAGGCATAGTATGAGATGGAAGATTAGTCACAAATAATGCATAACAACAAGAAGAATAAAGGGGGACATACCATTGAAGCTAGAGGACACAGTCTACATAAAAAGGTGATCCTCATAGTCATTGTAGAATGCATTTACAAACATAGTGAGTGCACACTTGTAAAATAGAGCCCACTTGTGTTTTAAGAGGGGTGAGAGTGTGACTTGTCACATCTCAAAATGAAAACAACACTCACACCTAGTCATGATAAAAGGAAATTATCTTCACACTATTCAATAGTGGAAATGCCATCAATATTTGATAGTGAGAAGTCACAAGTCAAGTAGAGGAAAAGTATAATGGGAAGAAGACTACATGACAATAAAATGGCACAGTTTATGCAAGAAGACAAAGAAAAAGACACCTATTTATATGGAAAATGCTACAACAAACCATATTGTTTCAAGTCAACATGTGTACGTTAAGCCTTTAGTAATTGTCAATATTTTCGGTGATAATGAAGCAACAAGGTTTTCTTATGCCCAGATGATGTTTTAAAGGGCAGTCATATCAAGATGGGTTAGATAGAAGCAACCTGTAAGTGATCAGGGGTATGATGAGAACTTTAGAATACTTCTAATATAGAGAATGAAGGTAGAGATCATGCTTTAGGCATGGAAGCAATCATGGGTATGATTATGATGAGGAGTTGCTTTAACTTTGAGTTGCTTTAATAAAAGTCAAGATGTAAAAAGTGCCTCTCAGACCTACTAGAGATAGTCATTGCATATATAATCTATAGAAGAATTGAAATTTAGTGTTGTAGGTTAGAAAATTTAGCTAGGGAAGTTAGTGCATAAATGGGAAGGGGAAGCTTTTGAAGGAGTGCATGAAGCCTTCCATAGGAAATTCAATCTGTGAGAATTCTAAGTAGTGGTTTTTGTTTTGTTGTTAGCTCTGTATATAGAGGTATTTCCTATTGATGTAATTGTTTGTGTGGCTCGTTCTCTATTGTCTTCTTGTCTTGCTATGGACTTATATCTAGACCTGAAGTTGGGATGGAGGCATTATAGTAGCAATGCATGAAGATAAATAACTAGTATGAAAGTATAGTTTATTCAACTGAAAATAATGAGATGCTCGCAGTTGATAAATTTTGTGCTAAGGATAGAGCTATGCCCTGCAACAATGAGATCTCAAATAGGGCAACTATTGTTACTGCTGAACGTATTGAGGAACTAGAAAATGATGTTGACAAGGGATAATTTCAGAAAAGGAGCAGCATCTCAGGATAGAAGTCGATGCACAATTCATTGACCTGGGAACTTAGATATGAGAATCCAAAAGGGAAATCAAAAGGTGACAAAGACGGTATAAGTGGAGATCATTCGATACCTGTAGAATGTATGGCCATGACCATTAAAACAACATCACTCTATATTTTCAAACAAAAGTGATATACAGAGGAGAAATCGAGTTTCCATCAAAATATCTAGAAATGCAAAGGATGGAGAAATCTGTGACCTGGGGTTTCTTATAACTTTCAAATTTTTGCAAAGTGGAAGTGCATCTTCAAGAGAAATGCATATGGAAGAAAATTCTCACTATTTTCTACATAAATAGAGCTTGAGGCCTCATGTTTTTACAATGAGAAAGACTTACCCAACAACTTGGCCTTGAATCCATGAAAGAAACATTCCAATTTTAGACAAATCCTCAACTTTTGTTCAAACCTTGGTGGCGCCCAACAACAAAAATGTAGAAATGAAATGAATGAAGTGTGTTGGTCGGGTATTGGTGCTTAGGGTTTTTTTCCCTAAGTTGTTTGATAGGCAAGAAAGGTAATTTTTTTCCTTTATTTTAACATTTTATATGTTAACTAATACCCCAGGTGTAGGTGTTGAACACCTTATGTCCTCTTTATGTTTTGCAAAGATAAACTAGGCATTCCTTTTCGCATATTTTTTCCAAATATACTTAATCCAAGTGCTTTTATTTCTTGCACCGAATGTGAAATGTAAAAAATAATTAAGTTATGTTGTTATAAATCACTTAGTTAATGTTATGCTTTTATAGAATAATGGTAAATGTGCAAGATAGGATGCTTTTACTTTTAGGATATGGTCAAAGGGAGTTGGTTATGGAGTTTGAAGGAGTTTTGCAAACATTTGGAGAGCATATAGGGGTGTTTACTCACGTTGTTGGAAGTTTTGAGTGCTTTTAGGCATTGGTTTCTTATGCCTTTATGGTAGACTTGGTCAAAGTTGACTGTTTCAACATTTTGGGACTTATTTGGAAGAGATCTTGTTGCTATATTTTTGGCTTTATGGAGGAATCCAACCAAAAGAGGCTTCTAGGTCCTATTTTGGTGGATCTTAGTTGGAGATTGATATAATCACTTGTGTGACTCATTTTTAGTTAGTTCTTACTTGTTATTTTTCTACTTTGTGACTTTTGTGAGTCCTTTGGAGAAAATGCAGTGTTTTGTAACTCAGTTTTGGATATGAAATTTAGTAAAGACCTTGAATATCAGTGATTTGAAGTTTTTCCCTCTTATTCTTTGCTTCATTATATGCACTATTGATTTGATCAAGTTATCTATGAGGTATCATCTTTTTCCTTGTAGCTTTGTCTCATGTTTAGCACCCTTATGCAAAAAGGTATATTATTGTAGGTTATAATTAGTGTCAAAAAATGCAATTTTCTCTTAGTTGTGAAGTCTTCTTCCTCCTAAGAGTCTAGCATTAAGACCCCTTTATAAAATACTTATGCAAGACATATATAAATAAGTTGTGCAAGTCAGTTTCAGTCATTGTGAACAAGCGTATGTAATCTGAGTTTCAAGTCCAAGTAATGTTTAGGTGCATCACCATAGGAGTAGTTTTTTTAGTTTATGTCATCTCCTTCTACCCTTTTCCTCTGCAAGTTCAGTAGATTTGTTTTAGGGGGTATGTGCAAGATCATGATGGGCCAAAAAGTGGCAATATGATGGGTATGTGTAGGGTATGTGGCTGAAGACTTTTTTTTACCCAAAATTGATGAAACGAAAAGGGTTTTTAAAGAAGATTCTCAACTTTCCACCAATATAAATGATGCTTTACTATGAATTTAATAAATAATTATTATTCATTTTCTATTTGAAATATGACTAAAGTCTTGATTGATAGGTTGATAGAAAAGCATCTATAGATTTCAAATGGTATCACAATTTTTGAATCTGAAACATGCTTCACATTATATGCTTCACACACTATAAGATTTAAAGAAAAAAAATCATGAAGTTTTGACCAAGTTAAGGTGGTTAGACGTACGATTTTTTATATTTTTTAAAAGTTGTAATGAAAAATTCATAATTAATTATTTGATTGGAAAAAATTACAAAAAAATATGCATCACATTAGGACATGAGTCCTCTACTTATATCTAAAATCTTATAAAAAATATTATCATTTTATTGTGGTTAGGGTGGTCAGACAGACACCTGCTTATTTTTTCCCTAAAATTTAAGTACTACTGTATTGAAATTTCAAATTTTCATCAAATAGATTTTAAAAAAATAAAATAAATCTAGTAGTTTAGAAACTACATTCAATTTGCTACAAATTCCATTCTTACATATTTTTGAAATAATATAGATAACTTATTCAAATTTTTACGTGAAGTTTCCTAACTCTAATTTTTCTAAATTTTTCACCACTTAAGGGCCTGTTTTTTCCATGATGATCCTGCACATACCCTAGGTGAGTACCAAAAGGAAGGCGACCTTCTTTGGAGGTTAACCTCTATTTATCAAATCCCACACTTTGAGAGGTCTTCTAATGTTTCACTGAGTGGTTGAACATGGTTCAACGAAGGGTGCACATTCAGGTGATAACAATTTTGGCATGCCTGATGGGACAGAAACACGGTTTTCAGTTCATTTCAGTTTATATATTACTGTTGTTTGGTGTATACAACAATATTTTCAGCCTTTTGAGGCAAGCAAATCACATACTTGGTGACTCCCAGCTTAAGCTTACTAGTTTTAGCAACACCAGTTCCGGTATGTTTCAAAATTTATTGAAAGCAAATATGATTTTTTGACTTTCCAACTGATTGAATGAAAAAATGATGTCTTCATTTCATGAAAATATATTTTACCATTCTCCATTTCATGAAAGAGATTTTCATGCCACTTCCTACCAACCATATCAAAATGGATATACTATTGGCCTCATCCAAAATGGTCCAAACACCTTTTCTAAAACAAGTAGCTAGCAAGTTCAATATGCTATCCACCCACCCACCCCTACTCATCCTAGTTGGCAGCCTCCATATGCTCGTAATAAACATAAGAAATCCATTTTATTCCAAGTCAGTATGGTTGTTCATAGAATCAACTTCAACATGTTGATAACATGAGCATAGAAGACATAATGACAAGGTTTCAAGAGCAGATGAGGTTTGTTGATAGGCAACATGAGTGTAACTTGTAGTAGAATGAGTGGGCCTACCAAGCTTATCAAAACTAGCAGTATGTGGAGGTACAAGGAAATCAATATGAGGAAGATTTTGTAGGGAAGTTGGCTGAAAAAGAAGAATAGATAAGGTTATTGCTTGCTCAAGTTCAAGAGCTAGAAGCCCAATCAACTCCTTGTGTTCCTAGTTTCAGGTCAACATCTCTTGAATTAGTGAAGAAACATATGAAAGAAGAGGTTCCTAAGTAAAAATTTGCAAGCTTTAAGCAAAGTAAGCCTCTAGAATCCTCTAGTAAGTCTTCCAAATTTGAGATTAAAAGTTTTAGGGGTAATAGTCTTGCCAATGATGAAAATCAGCCCTTACACGAGGCCATGACTGTGCAAAAGTAGCCCCTTATCTCCCATTTGTAGCCCTTTCAAATTCCCTTGCTAGCTATATCTAGCATGGACAACTATGATGAAATTGCCAAATTGGAAGAACATGTGTTTACAATTCCAAGCTTCAAGCAAATCACTTCTTCTCAAAACTCAAAAATGATTGAAGATCTTCCTCAAGTGGAAGGCACTTGTGAGGTTAACTATGAGGGAGCAAAATAAATATTTGTTGTTTATGAGCCTATGAATGGTGTGGATAATAAGAAATCAAAACCTTTGCAAGTAGAAGTTGAGGGTGATCAATTGGAGCAATAAGGTGTAAGGAAAGTGGATAAGGACCTAAAGGAAGAGTTGATCTTCTCATTTGATGAGTTGCCTCGTTTTATTGACAAGGATGAAGATCCAAAGCAACAAGAAGATGTTGGAGATCTTGGTGAGTTGCTGATTGATGACAACCAATATGAAAATGGAGCCTTGAATCATAAAGTGAAGCATAAAACTAAACCTAACACCATTGTTTAGGATATGAGCTTTGATATCTTTGAACATGTTATGGATGAAAAAGCTAATGTTGAGCTTTATGAGGAGGTATGCACTGGCATAATTGAATAGTTTTGTTCAATGTTGGTTGACAAGGGATTAGACTAGGTTGAAGTAGTTGATAGTCATGTTGAACTAGAACAGTAGGTTCACAAGCTTGAAAAAATGTTGGGGCAACAAGAGGAACATGGTCTTGATAAAGAGAGGTTCATTCTCTCAAGTCAAGAAACTTCTCATGAACCCAATTTTCAAGGTCTTAGCTAGTTGGAGGAGCTTCCTTTTTGCTGTACAACAGAGCTTGAAGTTGATTTATCAGATGAAAGTTTATTTCAAGAGACTTCTTCATTGTTTGAACTTTTTTCTTCCTTCATTGAAGAGGACAAGCCTGAGTTGGAGTGTACTTCCTTGGATGATAATGTTGAATTTGAACTTGAGTCAGTTGTCCCTAAAAGCTTTCCAAGAGCTAGTAGCTTTGATGAGTTGTTAGCCACCCTAGTGGAAGAGGATTGTCCATTGACCATGGAGGAAGAATCAACGTGGAAAATTATTATGTAAGGTGAAGGTAATTTTTTTTTCTAAGCATTAAAATTGTCTCCTCTCTAGTCCAAACTTAGCCATGAAGCAGGACAACCATGAAAAATAGGGAGAAAGAGAAGCAACCAGCAATGGGAGTCCAAGTTTCATCCATTCTAGAGGTTTTCCTATCAAATTTTTAGCCAGTTTAGAGACCACTGAAGCACCAGAGGTCATGCTTGCACCCAAGTATGAGGTTGCAATTGAAGAAGAAGCTAATTTTGGAGTTGGAGTTGAAACTGATCAAATTCAGCTCACTTGTTCAAACAAGGGAAACAAAAGGCATGATAAAAATAAGGTGTAAGTGAGTTTATTTCCATCTCTCATGAAACATTGAAATAGTCTATTGAATATCTGCATGTGTTTCATGTTCTTTCAGCAATACATGATCATGTAATGCATCCTTTGTTGGTTAGGAGAGGTAGTTATTTCACAAAGCAAGTCAATGGTTTTGTTTGACTAGCTTCTTTGTTGGTTAGGGTAGGTTAGAATAGGTTTCAATGTAGTTTTCATTTCCCTAAGTGTTGTTTAACATAGTTAAGTAGGTTTTTCCTAAGGTTTTGGTGCGTTCAGAATAAGTTTTCAAGGTGTCATGCACTAATCTAGTCAGTTATAGTATTGTTCATGACTATTTTCAAGTTGTGCCAGCTTTTAGGTGACTCTGTTCCCAATGGATAAGCTTTAGGCAACTGGTCAGGATGTTTAGTAGGAAAACATATAGCAGATGTCACAAAAAAGGTTACCTATTTTAGCTACTAGCTCAAACGGGTAGATTTTTTTATGTTTTTCAAATGAAAAGAAGGAACATTTTAACTCTGCTATGTCACATTCATGTGCATAAACAAAATCAAAAGACTACAATACTACATTACATTATGAAAATGCATATAACATAACATAGGAGAAAGTGCACAATATTTTAAAAAATGTAGTCTTTATTGATGATAAAAATGAATGGTGTCCCACACAAGCTATGGGACTAACTATTAGAATGCATACAATGGAAAAAATTATACATTTATAGATACAAAAGAGAAAGAATGCACATAAAGAGAAAGGGGATTTGTCATTTCCTGAATAACGAATCCCGGTTGTTTTGTTCTACATCATCTTTAGGCACTCCTGCTTGTCCTGCTTCCAATTGATGCTCTCCTTGCTGCTCCTAGGTTCTGCATCTGTGAGAAAAGTGTTGTTAGAGCAATGAAGGATCACCAGTCAAAATATGAGCATACATCTATAAACATATAATTTGATCCTCATGTGCATTCAAATAGCCAAACATACCACATATGTCTAGGAAAACAAGAGAATTATCAAACACACCTATCATATGCTTGGTTTTATCTAACATATTTGCTTCTTGTGTAGATATAGGTCAAGTCTTTGTTGTTGTTTCATTTCATCTTGTTACAACATGTGGGGTAAAATGTGGCTCCCACAAGGGTTGACCCCAGCATGCTTACCCTATATTTTGAAGAGGGATGAGAATGGAAAAGCATCATTGTAGACACGTAAAATGTACCGATTGACATTGTGCATCTGATCCTGACTACTAACATCGTTTCATCCTGAATCATCCCTCGGTCTAACCATTTAATCAAATTTCCTCATTTGATTAAACTGATCAATTTCCTTCCCTTAATTAAATAAATCACTTTATCTAATTAAGTCTCTCTCTTTTGTTAATTAAATCAATCAATCTGATCTAAATTCTATCTATTAAATTAAATAAATTAAAACATTATTTAGTTTAATCTAACATCATCTCTTTTAATTAAATAAATCAAAATCTTTATTTAATTAATCTCTTATCACATTCCTCTCATATTTGATTTAAATAAATCCACAAATCTAAGTCAAATTTGTCACATCAACTAATCTCTCATTAAATTAATTAACCTTTGATTAATTTAATCTCATATCATGTCCCATCCTCCAGCTTTTACCACTTGCACATGAAAATAGATTTAATTGATTTATTAAATGCCTATTTTCCTCAACAAGGCATCTTTTTGGAATATTCTCCAAGTTTGAATTCAAAAATCCAAGTTGACATGTACGTCCAACAGGGCATTTACTCCATCTTACATGTCCTTTTCCTTGAGCCAAGTGGCATTTAATGTTTTCTTTCTTCCCTCTTGCAAGTCATTTCAACAAAATTCAAAATTCAAAATTAAAAAATAAGCATTTATTGGCACAATCCTCAAAACTTGCACATTCTCCATCCACTCATAGATTGACAAATGGAATATTTCCATTGGATGAATGTTAGTCCCACATTACTCAATTTTATACATTCATCCTTCAATCTCATCTATAAATAAGAGGCTTCACTCCTCATTTGATCATCCAAAAATTATGCAAAGTTACCATGCTCAAATATCTATCAAATTCCATCCATCATTCTTGAATCTTAGCTAGGTTATGCAGGTGTTTAGCTTGGAGCATTCACCATCCTTCATCAAAGTGGATAAATTATCATCAACACATCAATCTTGCATCATAGGAATTGGGAAAGGGCCAATTTTCACATCAAATTGGTACCAATTCCCCCATGGGATCACGAGTTTGCTAATTTAGATTAGGATTCAATCTATTTTGTTGTTTTCATTGTGTTCTTCATTATTTATTTTCCTAATTTGAACTTGGTAAATAGATTTCATGGGGAATCCTTGTTCTTGCTTGCAATTTCTAATCTAAATGTGTTTATTCTCATTGTTTTGTAGGTATTTGGATTGGGGTTCACACATTTCCCGCTAGGAGGGAAAAATCTCATTTTTAATCACTTTTCTAACAAAATTTTGCATTTTTGTTTGTACACAGAAAAATTCCAACCCTGGAAGCTCAACATCGCCATATAGCACCGTTGACTCTCCAGCGTCGCCATACAGCACCGCTGGAAAGTCAAACTGCGACGTTGAAGTCTTCCCGCCCAAGAATTTGAATTTCAAGTTGTGATGCTTGACCAATCTGACCCGCGAGATTTTTCAAAAAATCAAACAGCGACGCTGAGAAAAAGTGTGACACAGTTGAGCTCACTGGTCTGGACACAGAGCACTGCTGACTGGTAAGCGACATTGTACAACACCGCTAAGAAATCAAACTACGACGCAATCACGAGTTGCGCCGCTAGCAGGGAGTAAAAAGTTGAAATTCCATTTTAGCACGTGCATTTTGTCATATGATCAATTTATCTTCTATTTTCTGCTTTTTGACCTTTGTGTTTTGTAGAATCTGACTAGTTTTCTCTCTTGTAGGTTGGATCAATTCAAAATAAAAGAAGGAGAAGCATGATGATGCTATCTTACAAAATCAAAGTGTTTTTAAACACTTTAGTGTTTTCTTAACACTCTTAGGAATTGACATCTCTTCTTGCTTAGGACACTAATTTCGTCTTGGTTTTAAAAATAATCTTTTCAATTCTTTGCAAAGGGTTTAAAACAAACATTAGGAATACAACTTACTAGAGTTTGTTTTTTTTTGGGTTAACAATTGAACAAAACAACTCTCATTTGTCCTTTGGTGCTTTAAAAAGAACTCACATTTTCTTTGTGGATTTAAAATGAACATGTGCAACTTTTTCTTCGTGAGGGCTTACTTAGACTAACCTCATTGAAAAAGGATGTATGCGCTTCTCTTGCGCTTTATAGTGATCTTGAGAATCAAAAGGCCTTTTTGTGATTTTAGGTTGAGATAAAGCAATCACCTCCACACTTCATTTTGGGTTTAAAATTGAACAAAATCTTGTGCGAGTGTGAGTGGGGCATTATTGCGTACATTCTCTCTCTTTGTTGCAAACAAAGATTGATCGAGTTATAGATATTGTCTTTACTCGCTTTTGATATCTTAGAGGGTCTGCCTTGGGGAAAAAGTACTCACCCAAGGGAATGACTCAACTGGTAACACTCTAAAGCCAAGAGTATTTCCAACCGGGATATAAATGTGGGTATTGGAATAAACGTCAATATCACGAGGTTGGCTCCGACGAGATGGATCAGAAAGGGGACTCTTGCCGTATGGGTCAATCTCCATGAATGGAAAGTCTTAATTAAAACCCCATGTTTTAGAATTTCCAAAAGCCTTTGATCTATTTGTTGGTGTAAGAACAGTCGTTTTGAAGCCACCCCACACTTTTACAGTCTCTTAGTAGAAATGGAAAACATGCCACAGGAGTTTCATGGGTGTTGATGCTTGGCTGCCCCGAATGATGTTAATGAGCCATGGAGGGGAGCTAGTGGCGTCAAGCATCTAACTATTCGCTAAAGATAAGCGTAGATGGACTTGTCCAAGTAGGAATCCAACAAATATTGTCTTCCACATCCATAAGGTTGTACTTATTCTTGGTTACAAAATGCTTTGCTTATTTGAAAACATCTTGGAAACAAACACCTAAACTTCATCATCAAAATTTCAAACCCTTTAGGAGACAAATACAATTGACTCAATTCATGTGTTATTGCTTTCCCTTGGGATTCACATCCTTAGAAGTTTCCAAACACATTGGATTACATCTCAATTTGTCTACTAAAGTTAAACAATAGGTAACCCTTGCCTTGAATTCATCAAATTTCCACATAACATACTTTGTGGGATTTGAAGAAATTAAGACATTGGACATCTAGTTTGGAAAACCTAATCAAAGAAGTGTTTGTGGTAAAATCAATTCACTAATCAAGATGAAATCAATTGAACCCCATACATGTGCTTGTGTATCTTTTTGTCTTATGGTCTTTTGAGCAAACATTGATCTTTTGGTTTGAAGGGAAAAGCATGTTCTTCAAAACCTTGGCCTTGTAAAAAAGTCCTTCTTAGGTTCATTTAGGACCAAATCAAACACTTCATCCACCCCAAACATTTATCATCTCCATACCACAAAAGAACTTTGGTAACATCATTCTAGACTTGGGTAAATCATCAAAATCAAAATCGCCTTATTTAGTTAGGTGTATGGGAATGCATCCTTTCTCACACATTTAATTGAATTAGCAATCCTTTGAACAATTTCATCCTAAGATCACATCTAACATCTTAGGGTTTACAAGTCCATTATCCAAATCCAATCAAAACCAATCAAAATCAAATCCTAAAGTCTAGCGTTGATCCAAAGTTCCTAAGAAAAACAACACCCATATCATTCACCCCTTTCATCCTTCATCTCATCATTGGTCCTAAACACCTTAGAGGTCACTTTTACAAAAAAGTTAAAACACAAGAAGAACATGGAATATAAACTTGATTCATTCATCATGAGTGGTCTAAATCAACCAAACTATCAAAGCCTTACAATGCCAATTTATTTTCAAAACTCACATTTATACAATCCATACATGGGATCATTATCTCCTACAAACCTCAATGGTACAACAAATGTGAGTATACCCAATCTAAATTTTGAAACACCTTTTCCGATGGTAGATTTAAATCCAAGTCCAAATTTGTAAATATATCAATCAAATACTCAATGCATGAGTCTTCAACAAAACAACATCAGCCCACCAAATCCATACATACCAAATGAGAATATACCAATACCAAACATGAACATTTCGAATCCACACATGGTAAACTTTTGGATAAATATGTTTGCAAATCACACGAATGTTGTTCAAAATCCATCACACCCATATGTACCCCTCACCTTTCATAATGACCCATCATCATCATCATTTAATGCAACACCGCAAACCTCTCTCCCCATGACCTCACAAGGAGAAGGTGACCTATTTGGAAAAGGGGGAATTTGTGATCAAACATCATCATTTCCCCAAGGGAACATGCCACTCACTCTCCCACCACTCCCACCCTTTCCATTAACACCCGCATCACCTCTTGGTTTGGGGCTACCTTCGCTACCATTGCTCATCCAAAACATCCCCCCAGCCATCAATAAAGGCATCATACCAAATCATCCCCCCTTACCATCGATATCACAACAAAAAATGGCGACCATCCCCATAGCACAAATAACCAACAAATTGTCAACCATCCCTCAAAACATGGTCTCTCAAGGACTAACCATATCAATCACACCATCCACCAACTAAATCCCAATCATCAATACAACAATACCTCTTATCACCACAACAAGAACTATTCCAAAACCACCTCTGCCACCGCTACCATCAAAACCAAGTGCAATAAGCCAATATAGCATTACATTACAAGCCGCTCAACAGGCTGCTTATCAGAAGGCACACCAACAAAACCAAAACTGAAAAGCTGCAGAACTAGTTACTCAGCAAGTTGCACAGGTTGCTCAAGTTGCCCAAGCCACACTACAAGCCCAGGCTCAAGTGCATCAAGAGTCACTTTTTGATCATGATAAGAATCCTTCAATGATATCCGAAAATGATCCACTTCAAGGAGTGTTAACATTATTTGATCCTGCAATCAACAATCCATCGACCAATGATCATGTGGAAAATGTCTCTACATCACCTAATAAGTTAGAGGACATATCTCAAGAATTTATTCCAAAGCATGATCAAAATCTTTCATCAAGGTCTAGCGATGGTCCTTTCCAAGACATGTTGACCCCCTTTGACCTCATGATTACAGATAGTGAAGTAATCCTCAACTCAACACTTGATCCAAGCCCACTTAATGATCCAGAGGATATTAAGCCACTTCACATTCCTAATAAAGATATCCAAGGATCCTTTGAAATTGACCCATGTCAAGAACTTGATCCAAAACATGTTGAAAGAAATTCTGAAATCATTCAAGATCAAGAATACATATCTCCAAGATATTACAATGATCTAATAGACACTCTCCTATCTATACAAGATGCACATACTCCTCCATCTACCCATGAGATGCTTCCTATGGATGGACACATAGATGATCTTCATTTAGAATAAGATTCTTCTACTCTTGACATTATTACACAAAAAGAGTAGGTTATTGAGTTGACAACATCAAGATCAGACATATCCCAAATTGAGACTGAGGACATCATGTATGAAGATATCCAACATTATCCACTCAAGGAAGTAGATCAAACAGAACAAGATATTTTAGAGTCAACAGAGCAACAAATTGAAATAACATCATCTACAGTGATCATTTATCAGAGCATGCTTACTGAACAAGACATCTCAAAACAAGAAGAATCAAAGAACAAAGGTGCTACTACCACCATACTGGGGGAAACTATGTCTCAAGCAAACGTCAACATAGGGAGCATGAAGAATCTTTATGATGAAACCAATGCCAATACTACAACTAGAAATGCCATGAATCTTCATCCACTCATCACCCCATCCACTAATTGGGACCAACATCAAAAGAAAGATTTGAATCAAAGCACAAAGAACGTTATCAAAGAAAAAGGAGCTGGAAAGCATAATGGAAAAATCAAATACAAATGGATACCAAAGAATACAAAGAAATATCATCCCTATCAAACTCCATCAGTCAAAGAAACTATGGGGAAAAATAAAAAAGGGAAAAGTATCCATCAAGGATGTCCACAAAAGAAAAAGCAGGCTTTTCAAGTGACGTGCAAAGTGTATCAAGCAGTTGGTCCTAATTCCATGCACACTTTCATATCCACCCATCATTGCTCATCTTCCCAAGTTTGGAGAGTCAAAGGTTCCAAACTATCAACCAATCCATCTCTTATCCCTAAAAAAACTCCATCCACGCCTCCACGCATGATAACCAATTCTCAAATTGACCATGTATTGGCAATGACCCTTCATCATAAGGATTTTGAAGGCACTCTATCACGATGTGTGCACAAAGATAGAGTTAACCCCAGTATTAACAAAGCAGATCAGGAATTTCAAAAGTTGCATTTAAGTGCATGTATCTTGGAAAAACAACTTCTTCGGGCAAGCTATCAATGGCACATCATGATAGAAGCATCTACATCAGCAACACCTTGTGGTGTAGCATGAGCTTTAAATCTTTCACATAAAAAATACAAAAAAATCAAAAAAAATGAAAATAAAAAAAAATCAGAAAAAGGATTGAAAACAGTGAAGAAAAAAATAGTCCTCTAGTGAAAACCACTTCGGTGGTGCTTTGGGCAGGTACCATGATGAAAACCTGGAAAACAAGCATCATGTGTAGAATCGAGCATCTACGTGCACCACTTCAGGTGAAAGCATCTCATCCCATCCATAATAAATCCATCATTCCATCCATCTCAGACATAATAAATACATTCATCCATGAACCATTTATCCAATCCATTTTTTCCATCTGCATACATGGTTCGAGTTATCTTGATCTTGACGAACTTAGGTACACACTTTACGATTGCCTATGGTAAACATCTTGACATGGGTCGTTTTCATTAATCCTATCCTATCCAGTGTTATCTGAGCCATGAAGCATTATCCAAATGAGCATTCTTTATTTGAGCACCTTATCTTATCACAAGATAATCCATGTCCCTCAATTCGTACACCTATCCAAGCATCCACCCATGGTATTCCATACATTGCTAGACACTGGGGGAAGATATTTAGATCTCGCTTCAGAAATAAATCTTGATCTATATCCTCCAACTTATATGGTGATTTGAACATTGGCAAACGTGAAATCAAATTGGTCAAAGCATTTGTGAGAAAAGATCCAAATCACTAGCCCATGGCATATTTTGACAAGAAGATGTTCCTTATCAGGCTTTATCTTTCATTGAAACATCAATACAAATAATTGCTATCAGTCACATCTAATTTGCACTTCAAACGTCACATCAAATTATCCACAACAAATTTTGTTCCAAACCAAGCACCATCAATCATGATCAATCAAATCCAATCAAAAAATCATCATCTCGGGATATCCTTGTGTTGCTTAACACTATCCTTACATTGTTGTGCATCCTCAACAATGTTATCATCATCCATCCTGATCAATCAATCCTTGCATTGTTGTGCATCCTCAACAATGTTATCGTCATCAATCTTGATCAATCAATCCTTGCATTGTTGTGCATCCTCAAAAATGTTATCATCATCAATCCTGATCAATTAATCCTTGCATTGTTGTGCATCCTCAACAATGTTATCATCATCAATCCTGATCAATCAAATCCTTACATTGTTGTGTATCCTCAACAATGTTATCATCATCATCAATCCATCGATTCGATCAGTCAACCTTAGCTTGGTCTTCAAAAAAATCCCAAACAGAGCACTGATATCATCACACATATCCATATCCAAGTCGTCAAAATTGTGCGAAAAGTCCAAAAACATCCAAAACATATCAAAAATCCAAAAACACTCAAAAAATAGAAAAATGTCAAAAAACTTGGAAATCTGAACTACGTCGTCTCTGAGGTTAAACGTAGGCAAGGCTAATCTTCAATTAGCCCCCAAGACATCAAAATACAAAAACATTCAAAAAACACAAAATCCAAAAACATTCATAAAATCTCACAAAACCCAAAAAAATTTAAAAATTTGGAAAATCAAAACATTTGCAAAATTCCAAAAACTCAAAAACAACCTCAAAATATTCTAAAAACATCAAAAACATCCAAATATTTGAAAAAATCCATTTGTTTCATCTAGCTTGCACCCGTAATAATCAATCATCCATAATAAACTGATCGTCACCTTCATTCTTTGGCAAAATAAATAGAAACAATCACAACAATTGGCAAAAACAAACTTCAAACATAAAATCAAAGGCAAACAACAAATCTCTAAAACAAAATCAAACTCTTGATCATTTTCAAACATGTCAATCGACCTTATATCAATAGCCTATCAATCAACTTATCAAACCATCATCCTATACAATGCATGTCCTAGGATATATCATTCTGACAATGGGCATCATTTTAGATATCACCTTGGATTCTTATCCTATCAAAACAAATCCCTTTGGCTAGAGGTATGAAGAACATTGGCTTGTTTGTGTACTTGATCTCTTCTTTTGATTTATCTTATTGTGCTCATTCCAAGGACCTCTCGATGATATCTGAACGAAGGATTTAGAGAGATGGGAATGGGGCAACGATCATTATCTTTTGTCTGTTGTGCTTGTTGGATGTTCTTGTAATATAACTTGGCGAATACTTGCTTTGTTAGGTACGTCCTAGCAAGGTTTCTGTATGTCAAGTGTGAACAAGAATACTCCTATCTGTTTGTCAAGTCAAAGTCTACCACACTAGGTACAATGCCATCTTGGTTTTCTATACCTTGGTGCATCGTACCACGTGTGTTATCAAACATAAGGAAATTGGCCCTTTGAAAATCCTAATTCCTCGGCAAGAAATCATCATCTTGTGTCTTGTTGAAATGACTTCTTCTCTTTCATCCCTTCTTGCTCATCGCACTAACAAGGTAATATGACAGTTCACCATCACCATCATCATCATCATCGATCCTGCATCCACAAATCATTAGCATATTGCATAAGCATATCATAATAGGAAACATATGCATTGCATTTCCATCATCATATAAACATAGTATTATAAGCATTCTTCATAGATAAGCACATCCATTTTATTACATTGAATCCATTCTTTGCATTACATTGCATTCATCACATCAATCATTGCATAACATTCATTTGCATTTCATAACCATTTCACATTACCACCTACTTCATAATCATACATAATAGGTACATAAACATTATAAGATAGTCCATTGCATACATACTTGCATAACATCATAAAGTCATACTTGAACGCATTATGTTCATGTTACATTATGCATCATCATACCACTTTGCATTAACATATCATTTCATATATCGCATTGCATCACATTAAATGCATCACATACATACATTTAACATGTTTAGGATAATATAGATTTATTATTCTAAGCATCTTAGAAATCCATCTCATTTGCATTACATAAAACATGACCATTGCATCATATCATATAAAACATGACCATTGCATTCACATTGCATTATATTGTCCATTAATAATCCATTTCATCTCATAAATAGCATCATAATCATTCATTGCATAAATCATTACACATCATTATAAGCATAAATAGGAACATATAAGAATCCATCACATACAAAGTGTACATCCATCCATAATCATTTCATTTTATATGCATAATTCACATATCATTTCGCATATACAACATAGATCACTTCCATATCATTTTGCATATTACATATCATATCATTTCACATCATTACATCTGCATATCATAGGTCAACATAATATAGATATGTTAGTCATAATAATTGCATAAAGCATATATCATCAGAAATAAATGCATTCATAAAATCATCATATAACACCATAACATCATTGCACAACATATAGAAGTAGAATCATCCATGCATAAATAAATGGTACACATCACATCATATCAAAATCATCATCGACTCATATATATCATCAATAATGTAACTGTCATAGTACAAAATAATCGGATCACTGTACATGTATGTCAATCAGTACAAAAAGGCCCATCAGGCTATCAACAATGAGCCCATAAGGCACAAAAAGGCACCATCTCGATCAAGGTCTACCCTCCTATATGCTACCCTCACCCCTATCACCATGACCCTCTGCTAGTCTATGACTGGTCCACTACGAGTACTCTGGGACCCGTGCTACTCTGTGTACAACCTCATGATAATGCATCTGATAGTACTTGGCCTCTCAGACGACATCCCTATAAGACCGGACAGACACTGTACTCTGAGAGGCAGAGGCTGCCATGCTCTCCAACTGATGTCTTCAGCCTAGCTTGGTAGCTACCTATAACTATATAGCCTATCTCTATTGTATGGCCTGATCCCTCTCGGCCCTGATCTGCTCTCTCTCGGCTTGATTTTGATCCCTCTCCCTGTCAAGGTCTACACCTGGGCTTGCAGCTGTGCAATCAAAGTATCTCGGGGATCCACCTGCCTTGCTAGCTGCATTGGTGGCTGTGCTCGTGGAGGTTGTACCTGAGGCTGATCCTTAGCCTGTGGTGGTACACCTGGCGGAACCTACTGCTGATCCTGCATCTGTACGTCGACCTAATCTAGCTAAACTGGGGGCATGGTCGGCTAATCCTATCATGCGCTAGCCCTCCGTCCTCATCCTCCCCCTCTACCTCTCACCCTCTGCCGATCGAGGACTGCTCCTGGAATAGTCAATCGTAGGGGAGGTCGAAACCAATCCCTGTATCCCTGTGTCGTGCCTAGATCTGTAGGTCCCTGATTGTAAGCCCACAACCGAGCCGCCAACTGTCTGAAACTATTGACGGCCTCCGAGGTAGGAATATACCACCCCCATGAAACCTATGTCATGGTGTAGGCGAAGACGGCCACATAATTGTCATCAGGTCGATCCTGGGGCTCACCAAACTGATGCTACATGCGCCCAGGTAGGTATCTCTCAATCATCGTGTGCTCTCGTCCCTGCATGTAGTGGTCCTAACGGGAAAAGAAAAGTTGATTTGCATCATCGGCCCATCTGGGCCGACCAAGGTACGGATGCCATATAAATACCTGCTTCTCGTCGAGGACCCTCCTCCAATAGGGGATCCCATGCTTAGCTATGTGTGTAAAGGACACACCACCTCTCTAGCACCATACGAAGGGATCATCTGGCATCATCGAAACTGTAGCATTCTGTGGCTGAAGGACAGCAATGTGCTCCCACACCCATATGTGGAGAAGTGTCACACCCGCTCTAAGTGCTATGTCGTCGAGGTAGATGTACTCATGGAGATCTCTGTAAAGAGAGGCTAGAAGGACCGGCCCCCAAGAAAAATGAACTGGCCTATTGTGAACCATACACTCCCAACAAAGTCCCCAACCGGGACTAAAGTATCAGCCTCGTCTATCTGGGGCAATGAGACCCAAAATAATGGCTGGAACAACCAAGCAGAAGGGAGGTGCCAGGGTTTTGTGTCGCTCAAGCTTGATTTGCCCCTCGCAAATAACGATGTCCTCTATGGTGAGGACTCTATGGTAGGCATCCCGCCCCTCATCCATATCAAAAATGACTTCCCAACCATGAATCATCAATCTCAAAATGGGCCAAACGTCTACCAAGGTGGCGGTAGCCTCACCGGTGGGAAGGTGAAACAAAGAGGTCTCACTATTCCATCTCTCAGCTAGCGCTGATAGCATCCCAAGGTGAGTGTGAATGGGTGCTGCGTAGGCGATGTACCATAGCCCCATATCCTAAATTCGATCATGATCCCTGTCGCTCAGGTCCCACAAATAACCGAACAGATCCCGCTACTTGTGCTCTCGGGAGTAGAGCTCCCTCGCCGCATCCTGCATTAGGAAGGGTCATCATGTTAAATTTTTTGAAAAACTCTTCACTGAGCATCCAAGAAACCACTCCAGCGTCGCAAGCCGTGAAGGCATCACAGTTTTATTTTTAATCAAACTTTGATGCTAGGGCACAAAAGGTCGAAAGAGCACTACCACAGTGCACTTTCCTTCACAACGGCACAGTTTGCGAAGAAAGAAGACCGTTGCGTTGCAGTTTGTAAATCACCCTACCAGCCACGAGCTTAGCGTCGTAGTTTGGAGTTTATTTTCAAACTCCAAACTGCATCGCCGCGGCACAATTTGACACTGAGCGACGCAGTTTGATTTCTGAGCGGCACTATATAGCACCACTGTAGAATGACTGATTTTAAACGTATTAAATGAAGGCTAAAAATAAAAAACGAAGCTCAAGTAAGGATCACTTACCGTTGCCCCAATGTAAGGTGGCCGCTGGTACGTCCGAACTTGATCATAAATGTGCATCAAAATTTGTCGCTGCGCCATATCGTCAGGAGGTCAGAGCTCAAATCTCAAGGTTGCTAATGGATGTGTGTGAAAATGAATTGAAAGTGACCCCTCAGACCCCTTTTAAGCTTGAAATTAGGGGTTTTTCACCTTGATTGGCTGTCCTGCTAGGGTTTTGGACCCTTGAAGCTATTTTTGTTGAGTTGAGGCCTATTTTACATCGTTTAATTGTGTTTAGACACGTTTTTGGCCTCCTGGAGCCTTTTCGGACCTGTCGGGCACCTTGTCCTCTTTTTTCGCGAGATCACCCAAAAATTGAAATTTTCATCCAATCTCTCGAGGGGGCAATATATTGGCATGTTTTCTCTCGCCAGGTAGTAGTGGGGCAATATTTTAAATAACAAAATTTGTTGGCTTTGATCAAGATCGTTTATTCTTTGAACTAACACAACAAGTGCATTGCTTCAAAGAGGGGCAAAATGTAGACACGTAAAATGTACCGATCGACATTGTGCATCTGATGCCGACTACTAACATCGTTTCATCATGAATCATCCCTCGGTCTAACCATTTAATAAAATTTCATCATTTGATTAGATTCATCAATTTCCTTCCCTTAATTAAATAAATCACTTTATCTAATTAAGTCTCTCTCTTTTGTTAATTAAATCAATCAATCTGATCTAATTATCCCTGTTTAATTAAATAATTAATTTTATTTAATTAAAATCTCTAAATTCTATCTATTAAATTAAATAAATTAAAACCTTATTTAGTTTAATCTAACATCATTTCTTTTAATTAAATAAATCAAAATCTTTATTTAATTAATCTCTTATCACATTCCTCTCATATTTGATTTAAATAAATCCACAAATTTAAGTCAAATTTGTCACATCAACTAATCTCTCATTAAATTAATTAACCTTTGATTAATTTAATCTCATATCATGTCCCATCCTTTAGCTTTTACCACTTGCACATGAAAATAGATTTAATTGATTTATTAAATCCCTATTTTCCTCAACAAGGCATCTTTTTGGAATATTCTCCAAGTTTGAATTCAAAAATCCAAGTTGACATGTACATCCAACAAGGCATTTACTCCATCTTACATGTCCTTTTCCTTGAGCCAAGTGGCATTTAATGTTTTCTTTCTTCCCTCTTGCAAGTCATTTCAACAAAATTCAAAATTCAAAAATAAGCATTTATTGGCACAATCCTCAAAACTTGCACATTCTCCATCCACTCATAGATTGACAAATGGAATATTTCCATTGGATGAATGTTAGTCCCACATTGCTCAATTTTAGACATTCATCCTTCAATCTCATCTATAAATAAGAGGCTTCACTCCTCATTTGATCATCCAAAAATTATGCAAAGTTACCATGCTCAAATATCTATCAAATTCCATCCATCATTCTTGAATCTTAGCTAGGTTATGCAAGTTTTTAGCTTGGAGCATTCACCATCCTTCGTCAAAGTGGATCAATTATCATCAACACATCAATCTTGCATCATAAGAATTGAGAAAGGGCCAATTTTCACATCAAATTGGCACCAATTCCCCCATGGGATCATGAGTTTGCTAATTTAGATTAGGATTCAATATATTTTGTTGTTTTCATTGTGTTCTTCATTATTTCTTTTCCTAATTTGAACTTGGTAAATGTATTTCATGGGGAATCCTTGTTTTTGCTTGCAATTTCTAATCTAATGTGTTTTTTCTCATTGTTTTGCAGGTATTTGGATTGGGGTTCACACAATCATATTTATCCAACTTGACAAATATCCATCACCTATGATAAGTGAGTTTGTGATCATCACTGCCATAAATGATAAATGCTTGACAAATTCGAAACAGAGCATACAAGACAACATTGTCATTAAAGAAAAACAGAAGGGCATGATTAAATAGCCAACAAACTTCTAGGATGTTCATTGATCTAGGTAAACAATAGTTCTCAATGTTGTTGAATCATTGATATAGTTCCATGAATCATTTTATTAATGAAAGGAGGCCCCTTATTGGGGCAGATTACCCAATACAAAGTACAAAATAGTGTTAAAGGATAGGTGATAGAATCTTCTATCCAAAAGCAAGAAGAATGCTCTTATATCATAATAGTGGTTATAATGAGTAATGAACAATGGACAATCATGTTGAGTTAGAGTTGCAGCAATCAAGACAAGAATAACATATATAATCATCATCAAGGTTAGTGAATGATTTCTTCTGATAAATCTATCATAATCAGCTACAATGTTCATGGTAAGTGACCTTGACAGTGTTTTGACTGTGATACATTTCTTAGAAGTTAGTCACAAGGACTGTAAGAAGATGCATAAGGCATAGTATGAGATGGACGATTAGTCACAAATAATACAGAAAAACAACAAGAATAAAGGGGGATAGACTAGTGAAGCTAGAGGACATAGTTTGCATGAAAAGGTGATCCTCATAGTCATTGTAGAATGCATTTATAAACACAATGAGTGCACACTTGTAAAACAAAGCCCTCTTGTGTTTTAAGAGCGGTGAGAGTGTGACTTGTCACATCTCGAAATGAAAACAACACTGACACCTAGTCATGATAAAAGGAAATTATCTACACACCATTCAATAGTGTCGATTCCATCAAGATTGGATATTGAGAAGTCACAAGTCAAGTATAGGAAAAGTCTAATGGGTAGAAACTACATGACAATAAAATAGCATAGTTTATGCAAGAAGACGAAGCACAAGACACCTATTTATATAGAAAATGCTACAACAAACCATATTGTTTCAAGTCGGCATGTGTCCTTTTTTCCTTCAGTAACTATCAATCTTTTGAGTGATAATGAAGAATCAAGGTTTTCTTATGCCCATATGATGTTTTCAAGGGCAGTCATATCCAGATGGGTTAGATAGAAGCAACCTGTAAGTGATCAGGGGTATGATGAGAACTTCATAATACTTCTAATACAAAGAATGAAGGAAGAGATCATGCTAAGGCATGGAAGCAATCATGGGTATGATTATGATGAGGAGTTGGTTTAACTTGGATTTTCTTTAATAAAAGTCAAGATGTAAAAAATGCCTCTCAGACCTGCTAGAGATAGTCATTGCAGATATAATGTATAAAAGAATTGAAATTCAATGGTGTAGGTCAAACAATTTAGCTAGGACAGTTAGTGCATAAATGGAAAGGGGAAGCTTTTTAAGGAATGCATGAAGCCTTCCATAGGAAATGCTATTTGTGAGAATTCTAAGTAGTGGTTTTTGTTTTGTTTTCAGCTCTCTATACAAAGGTATTTCCTGTTGATGCAATTGTTTGTGTGGCTCATTCTCTATTGTTTTCTCATCTTGCCAAGGACTTAAACCTAGACCTAAAGCTAGGATGGAGGCCTTATAATAGTAGTGCATGAAGATAAATAACAAGGATGAAAGTATAGTTGATGCAACTGAAAATAATGAGATGCTCGCAGTTGATAAATTTTGTGCTAAGGATAGAGCTATGCCCTACAAAAATGAGATATCCGATAGGGAAACTATTGTTACTGCTGAACGTATAGAGGAACTGGAAAATGAAGTTGACAGGGGATAATACGAGAAAAGGAGCAACATCTCATGACATAAGTCCATGCACAATTCAATGACCTGGGAACTTAGATATGATAGTCCAGAAGGAAAATAAAAAGGTGACAGAGATAGTATAAGTGGAGATCATTCGATACCTATAGCATGTATGGTTGTGACCATTAAAACAACATCACTCTATATTTGCAATCAAAAGTGATATACAGAGGATAAATCAAGTTTCCATTAAAATAAATCTGTGACTAGGGGTTTCGTATAAGTTTCAGATTTTTGCAAAATGGAAGTGCATCTTCAGGAGAAATGCATATGGAAAATACACAGAGAAACAAGAACATTCTCACTATTTTTTGCATAAATAGAGCTTGAGGCCTCATGTTTTTACAGTGAGAGAGACTTACCTAGCAGCTCGACCTTGACTCCATGAAAGAAACATTCCAGTTTTAGACAAATCCTCAACTTTGCTTCAAACCTTTGCGGCGCCTAGCAACAACAAAGTAGAAATGAAATGAATGAAGTGTGTTGGTCGGGTATTGGTGCTTAGGTTTTTTTTCCCTAAGTTGATCGATAGGCAAGAAAGGCAATTTTTTCCCTTTATTTTAACATTTTATGTGTTAACTAATACCCTAGCTGTAGGTGTTGAATGCCTTATGTCCTTTTTTTATGTTTTGCAAAGATAAACTAGGCGTTCCTTTTTGCATATTTTTTCCAAATATACTTAATCCAAGTGCTTTTATTTCTTGCACCGAATGTGTAATGTAAAACATAGTTAAGTGATGTTATAAATCACTTAGTTAATGTTATGTTTTTGCATAATAATGGTAAATGTGCAAGATAGGATGCTTTTACTTTTAGGATATGGTCAAAGGGAGTTGGTTATGGAGTTTTATGCTTTTTGCAAGTATTTAGGGATTTTGAAGGAGGTTTGCAAAAATCTGGAGAGAATATAGGGGTGTTTACTCATGTTGTTGGCAGTTTTGAGTGGTTTTTGGCATTGGTTTCTTATGCCTTTATGGTAGACTTGGTCAAAGTTGACTGTTTCAACATTTTGGGGCTTATTTGGAAGAGATCTTGTTGCTGTATTTTTGGCTTTATGGAGGCATCTGGCCAAAAGAGGCTTCTAGGTCCTTTTTTAGTGGATCTTAGTTGGAGATGGATATAATCACTTGTGTGACTCATTTGTAGTTAGTTCTTACTTGTTATTTTTTTTGCTCTGTGACTTTTGTGAGTCCTTTGGAGAAAATGGAGTGTTTTGTAACTCAATTTTGGATATGAAATTCAATAAAGACCTTGAATATCAATGATTTGAAGTTTTTCCATCTTATTATTTGCTTCATTGTGTGCACTATTGAGTTGATCAAGTTATATGTGAGGTATCATCCATTTCCATATAGCTTTGTCTCATGTTTAGCACCCTTATGCAAAAAGGTATATTATTGCAGGTTATAATCTGTGTCAAAAAATGAATGTTTCCCTTAGATGTGAAGTCTTCTTCCTCCTAAGAGTCTAGCATTAAGACCTCTTAATAAAATACTTATGCAAGACATACATAAATAAGTTGTGCAAGTCTATTTCAGTCATTGTGAAAAATTGTATGTAATCTGAGTTTCAAGTCCAAGTAATGTTTAGGTGCATCACCATAGGAGTATTTTTTTCAGTTTATGTTATCTCCTTCTACTCTTTTCCTCTATAGGTTTAGTAGATTAGTTTTATGTGAGTACCAAAAGGAAGTCGGCCTTCTCCAGAGGTTGACCTCTATTTTTCAAAGCCCACACTTTGAGAGGTCTTCCAATGTTTCACTGAATGGTTGAACATGTTTCAACAAATGGTGCACATTCAGGTGATAATAGTAGTAGTTAAAATAATATTTAGATACTTGAAGGCCAGTTTGGATTTTGGTCTATGGTATCCCAGGGATATTGATTTCTCCTTAAGTGCATATACATATGCAAATTGGGTAGGTTGTAAAGATGAAAAAAAAGTACAAGTGCAGTTAATTTCTTTCTTGGAAGTAGATTGGTTTCATGGTTGATTAAGAAGTAGGATTTAGTTTCATTATCTACTACAAAAGCAGAGTATATTACAGCAACATCATGTTATACACAAGTTTTTTGGATGAAGCAAACATTGAAGGATATTAGAGTATCATATGATGAACCTATTTACATCTTGTGTGATAATACAAGTGCTATCAATATCTCAAAGAACTTGGTAATGCATTCAAGAACATAACATATCTCTGTTTGGTATCATTTTCTAAGAGAGAAGGTTGCAGAGAATGAGGTAAAGTTGGAATATGTGCCTATAAAGGATCAAGTTGTAGATATCGTTACAAAGGATCTTCCTAAAGATACTTTTGAGTATCTCTGATAGAAGTTAGGGGTTATTGACCGTCCTTTCAACTAGATGCATAAGTTGGTGCATCTATCCAAGTGAGCATTCAAGATACATTCTTGGTCCTGGAGTAATGTTGAAGGCTACCTCTTAGTGGGAGTAGGTAGTGATTTTTTTGTTTGATGTAGTCAAGTGGAGCATATCTTGTGTCCCTAAGGGGAGTGTGTATAAGAGGGAGTAGTGAAGAATGAGTAGTGAGAGTTGTATGAAGAAGAGTAGTGGAGAGAGAGTAGTTGTGTGTTGGTGTTGCAAGTAATGTTAAAGTGATGTATGCAGATGTCAAACGGGGGGAGCGGAAAATGAAATTCTATGTAGGTGATACATCAAAGGTGAGTTTGTTTCCCTTTTCCATTGATGTCAAAGGGAAAGAGAGTGAAATATGAAAAATACTAGGGAATATTGATGTCAAAGGAGAGAGTAATGGTTGAAGAACTCCTCGGATAGGGGTGATCCCATAATAGTGGGTTACACTTTTTGGAAAAACTTGACATTCAAATGAACATTTTGAACTAAATATTCACTTTCACACCTATAACTACTAAACCATGAGGAATTTGAAGATGATGAAAACTAGTGATTTGTGACATTTTATATGTAGATTCTAAATATTTTTTTTTTTACAAATTTGGGAATCAAATTGCATTTATTTTTCCATCTCCTTCGAAAACTTGTTTTAAATAGTAAACACCATTTTTAAAGAGTGATGTTTATTGTATAGCACATTAATTTTTTTCTATGAAGGATAAATCTATTTTTTTTAAATTTAGATTTGTAACTACGATATCTAGCTCCTTCATTTGGTTTCATAGTGTTTATTGAATTATTTTTTTCTTAATTAAGTTTTGAAGTCAAACCAATCACAATTTAGACATAGGTTTACTGTGTAGCACATAACTTTTTTTGTATGTATTGAAATTCATTTTTTTTGCTGGATCAAGGACATCAATACCAAAAGCATAGATATTTTTTAGAATTTTTTTGGTAATCTACTATTTTTCCATAAGTGCAGAATAGAGAGCTTGATTTTTGGTGAAAAATCTATGTTTAATTAATATAATAAAACCAAAATATATTAAAACTATACTTGATGGAGAGCTCGTTTCAAGGACTATAATCCTCCAATTGGGTTTGTCAAGTTGATTCCATTTTGATCTTCAACCTAAGCCTTGAAACCCAAGAAATTGCATAAAATTATAGACAAAGGGGGCAAAGGGCATAAAAGGAGGGTTCTAGCAAACCCCCCTATATGGAAAAGGTGTTTGTTAGAGGAGGGGTTTGTTCGAAGGGGGGGTTCATTCAAAGGGGGTGGATGTCATGCATGTTCGAACGAACCACCTTCGTTCGAAGTCATTTTTAAGTTTTTTGATGGGAATTTCTAATTTTCATTTATGCAAAAAATGATAACCCACTATTGTGGGTTCACCCATAGGGGGAGAGATTGCAGAGAGAATGGTTTCTGAAGAATAGAGGTAAAGAGATGATGCATGAGCATCCAGGGTATAAGAGCAATCTTGCATCACCCAAAAAAAATGTTGTTTCTTTTCAATAAGGGCTAAATTTGGTAGGGTTACTATTTTAGTAAGTTTGCATTTATGCACATTTGGACACAAAATCTTACATAGACCTCCAAAATGGTAAATTGAAGCCAATGGTGAAGAAATCACTCCAATACCATTTGTCATTTGAGAGATATTAAAATTTTAATTTTAAAAAATCCTAGTAAAATCTTCGAGGTCAATTTTGAGGCACTTAGAGGCTCCGAATGGGCCTGAAAATTGGTGGAAAATGAAAATGATTGGCCTTTAGGCCTTACTTTTTGGCACAAGATTTCTCAAGACCTTTCCAAAAAGGTATTATAATAGAAAATCTGATGGTCGGATCAAAAGTTATGACCCCGCGAAGTTGTAATACCAAAATTAATAAAATTTCAAAATATCTTCTTGAGGAAGTTACACTTTCCAGAAGATTCTAGGGTTGTCACACCTTCCAAATAAAGGAGGTAAATGGGGACTACAAAGAGGAGGCCAGAGCAGAGTAGATGGTGGCTTCGATTTGAAAACTTGCAAATTTATGTAATCAGAAAGCCCATGTGATAGCAAATATAATGTTGTAATTTGATTTTCATTTTAGTGATAATAGAAAATATTTGCTTTCCTTCTTGCATTTTTTTTGTGCCATTATCTGTTGTTTTTGTGAGTTTTATATTGTAAGGGGAGTACCCTTCATCAAGACAGAGAGTAAAGTGTACCCTATTAAGGGGGAGTGCTACTTGTTGTTGATGGTTTTCAGAGCTAGTGTTGTCATCAATGACAAAGGGGGAGATTGTTGCAACTATGTTGCTGGTGTTGTTATTGATGTCAATAGTATGGAAATTTTTAGAGATTGCTAGTGTTGGAGTTGTTGGTGGTACTATCATTAGTGTTGTCAGTATTGACTCTATTAAGGATGTGTTGTGGATTGATAAGAAGGCGTTGTGGTGTTTTCATCATTGTTGTCATTGATGTCTAATATGGTTGTTGTAGTTGCAATAAGTTCACTTGGTTTCCAAGTGCTTTCGAGAAAATTTGAATAAAAGAGTATGTAGTGTGATAGAGGTTTGTTTAGTGTTGTGCTCTTCATTTCTTCATGGTCAAAGATATGCATGTGTAGTTTGGATATGATTCTCAAAGGTATTTAGAGGTTTTATATCTAGAGTTTCAAGTTTTTGATTGTTCTATTGTGGAAGTTGTGTTTGACGGTTTTCCTGTCTGTGTAGAAGGTTGTCCAGGATAAATGAGATTGCTCTACATTTCTCCACATTTTTGTTTCTTGTCTTGCATATTTTGGAATATGCTTATATTGTTTTTAACTTCCTTCCCTTAAATTTTTTAGTGTTGAGTTTCTCTGCAAGTTTAGTTCTTGTGTTGAAGTTCAACGCCAGTGAGTCTGGTTGCATAGAATGATGATGTTCTAATTTTAGGTGGTTGTGGCAATATAGCAGACTATTTTGATGATGCTATAATAGTCTTGGATGTTGTGTGCATGTTTTGGAGTGTTGATATGTGGTCTGCATGGCTTAGAGAAGCATGTATGTGGTCGCTTGTAGTGCTAGTTCAGGTTTGGCTGACCTAGCGTGCTAGTTCTATTTGTGAAGGTACCTCATGGATTATATATGTGTTGAGTATAATGGTGATGTATATTTGGGTCCTAGTTAACCCTTAGTGTGGTCTACCTTCACTTCTTTCCACCATGGAAGTGTTTGGTGTTGACCTATCTTATTGATGCACATTTGAGGTGTATACGTTTCATTAAGGCCAACCTAATTGAGATTGTTTAGGTTGTGGATGGTATAAATGTGAGATGGAGTTTCAGTTAAGGTGTGTGGAAAGTGTGAGATGTGAATTTGATAAAGTGTTCTGATTTGAGTGTGAACTTCAATACTTATGACTCCAGATGTAGTGAGTAGAAGGTTTCTACATTTTCAATGTACTAAAGTTGTTGGAGGTAGTGAGCCAAAGGTTGTGGATGGTGCAAAGTTGTAGTGGTGGATTTTCTTGTTGTTTTGAGATAGTGAATATCTCTATAACCGTTTCTTCTATTCTTCTTTCTTCTTGGTAGTGAGCCACTCAATAGTGATCCCTTCTTTTTCTAGGTAGTGAGCCTAATTTTATTTGGTGTTGTTATTCATATATATGTGAGTTAATCCTCACCATGTATTTTCCCTACTTAGGGTTTTCCATGTAAATTTAGTGTTCTTATGTGTTTGGATGTGTTTGTATTATGGTTTCACATGTTTACATTTTGATAATACATGATAAGGGTTTAAATTTGGATAAAGGTTTGAAAGTTAATGAGGGATTGAATGTTTTAATGTAAAATCGATTCACCCTCCTCCTCTCAGTTGTCCTATGAATCTAACAATTGGTATCAAAGTTGCAGTTCCCTAGAGAAAGCTTAACTATTTAAGGTAGATCTAGATGGCGTACAGGAAGGGTATCAAAGATCCTATGTTTGATAGAACAAATTATGCTTATTGGAAAGGCAGGATGGAGTCCTTTCTAGTCTCTCTTGGATTTGGTGTTTGGAAATTAGTTGAAAGAGAGTACACTATGATTGTTGCTGGTCTGACAAGTGATGATGAGAGCAAGGAATATGGGAACAATGGAAAGTCAAGAAACGCTATATTGAGTGGACTTTTTAATTCAGAGTTTGAGAAGGTGATAAGTCTAAAAACTACTAAAATGATCTGGACAAAGTTGGAGAGTATTTATGAAGGAGATGATAAAGTCAAGCAAGCAAAGATGTAGAATTACAAAACCAAATTTGAAACCTTAAGGATGTCTGAAGATGAAGACATTATAGCCTACATTCTCATAGTGAATGAAGTTGTCAATGCCATCAATGGTCTTGGTGGTAAGTTGAAAAAAAGTAAAGTTGTGAAAAGGTATTAGGAACTCTTCCTAAAGCTTATAGTTCTAAAGTTTTTGCTATTGAAGAAGCCTAGAATATGGATAATTATTCTAGATATCATATGTTTGGTGCTTTAATTTCTTATGATTTGAGAGATTTTGGTCAAGATGCTTTAAAGAGAAATTATTTTTAAGATCTGGAAGGCAGAGAAGGTTGATGAATCAATTCTAGATGATCTTGATGAGGTGGAAGAAAAATCTGTAAGGAGACTAAAAAAGGGCATCGACAAATACAAAGGTAATTTACCATTTAAGTGTTTCAATTGTGGAAAGATATGTCATTATGATTCTAAATGTTAGGGTTCAGGTAGATTGGAGCAATAAACATTAACAATTATATGCAGATTAAATAACCCATAAATAACAATGAAGAATAACACAAAAGAGATCAACATGGAAATTTAATGTGGTTCACCCAATATGGGATACATCCATAGAAACTCAGCCACCCAATGATTTTATTATCTAGTGCAAAATATATTACAATCTCATGAATTACACACACTGTAACTTACATCCCAGCTGATTATAACAAGCTTTTTGGAAGTTTCCAAAATTAGGGTTTTACAAAGCAGTCTTCCACATGATGTGTTAGTGGGAAAACCTTGATGTGTTAATGGGGAAAAACCTTGACATGTTAATAGAAAAAAAAATTGGGGCTGCACCCTTGAGCCCTTGTTATCGGGGGTTACCACCCCCAAATCCCAACCTGGCCTTGAACCTCGATAAGGATATGTTACGAGTGTACAATATTTTCATGATCAATCAACACATATCAACAATCTCCCACTTGGAGACTAATCAAGCTCCACACCAAACAATAGATCCCACTTGGAGACTGATCCTAGATGACATCACTAAACTTGCAGGTCCCACTAGATTATAGGTCTGGTTGGTTTCTTATGTCCACCATTATCAGTCATGAAGGCCAATGGAAACTAATGAGGAAATTAGTTTCTCCCTTGTAACCACCTTTGTGAACATATCTATAGGATTCTCACTTATGTGAATTTTCTCTAGCTTTAACTGCCCATCCTCTAAAATTGTTTGGATGAAGTGGTATCTGAACTATATGTGCTTAGTTTTTGAATGCAGAGTTGAGTTCTTAGCAAGATGAATAGCACTTTGGCTATCATTTTACAAAGGTCTATATTCTTGTTGTTGTCCCAATTCCTCTAGAAAATGTTGTAACCAAATCATCTCCTTGCTAGTTTCTGTAGCAACAACATACTCAACTTCAGTGGTTGAAAGCGCAACAACCTTTTGTAATCTTGAAATCCAATTGATTGCAGTACCTCCTACAGTAAAAAAATACCATGTAGTACTCCTCTTGCTATCAATATCACCCGCTAGATTAGAGTCAACATATCCTAAGTTAGAGAAGAATTTGTTCCTCCAAAACATAGTATCTTTGAAGTAGTACCTCTCAAATATCAAAGAATCCATTTTACTGCATTCTAATATTCCATTCCCGGATTGCTCATTTACCTGCTCACAAATCCCATTGCATGTGCAATATATGGCCTTGTGCATACCATTGCATACATCAAGCTACGAACTACTGATGCATATGGTATCTTAGGAATTTTGTCTTCCTCCTTTGTTGTCTTTGGACACATCTCCTTAGTCAACTTAAAATGACTAGGAAAAAGTCTACTAACTACTTTTGTATCTTACATGTTAAACCTTTTCAACCCTTCTCTACATGCTCACTTTGAGACAAAAATAATTTTATGTTTGTCTTGTCCCATGTGATCCTCATGCCAAGGATTTTTTTTGTTGCACCCAAATCCTTCATAGAAAATGGATTTTCTAATTTCTACTTAAGCTCATTAATATGTTGCATGTTAGACCCAACAACAAGGATGTCATCAACATTTAAAGCAATAGGATAATATGGCTTCCATTATCCAATTTCTTAAAATAAACACAATAATTAGAATGACATCTTTTGTAACCTTGTTCACCATAAAACTATCAAATTTCAAATACCATTGTCAAGGTACTTTCTTCGGGCCATACAAACTCTTCTTTAACATGCACACAAATTCCTCCTTACCCTTGACCTCATATCCCTATGGTTGTAGCATGTATATTTCCTCTTCCAAATCCCTATGGAGAAATGTTGTTTTCATATCTATTTGTTCAAGATGCAAGTCTTCTATAGCCACAAGACTTAGAATAGTTCTAATAGAAGTCATCTTTACAACTAGAGAAAATATTTCATCAAAATCTATACCATTTTTTTGTGTAAAACCTTTTACCACGAGTCTAGCCTTATATCTTTTCTTACCTCCATCTTCTTCCTCCAACCTGTAAACCCATTTATTTGGCAGTTCTCTTTTACCTACAGGAAGTTGGACTAAGTCCCAAGTCCAATTCTACAGCAAGTAATCCATTTCCTCTTTCATGCCTAGCTCCCACTGCTTTTTGGTATCTACTTGCATTGCTTGTTCATAACCTTCAGGTTCACCAGAATCAATTAATAATGTAGAATATAATGATGGATAAAATATTTCAGGGGGTTTAGTTATCCTTGTAGAATGTCTAACACTTGCAGGAGTCCGTGGGATAACTTGTTATTGCTAAGCATCAGGTACGACTAGCATTTTATTTTTTGGTATCTCATCCAGCACCACAAATTCCTTTTTGGCTTGTTCATGCTTCTTTTCTTGTAGTTGATCCTTATACATGACCTTCTCATTGAATATAACATCTTTGCTTCTAATGATTTTATTATTTTCATAATCCCATGATTGATAACCAAATTCATCTACTCCATATTGAATGAAGGTAAATTTTTTAGATTTATCCTCAAGCCTGGTTCTATTTTCAGTATCAACATGGAACAAATATTCACAACCAAATTTTTTTAGAAATGAATAGTTTACCTTTTTACCCATCCATTCCTCATCTGGAATGCCACCATCCAAAGGATTTGAAGGTCCTCTATTTATTAAATAAATAGTGCTATGTACAACATCTATCCAAAACTGTAAAGGTAGTCCAACATGCAATCTCATGCTCCTTGCATGCTCCATAATGGTCCTATTCATCCTCTTAGACACACCATTTTCTTGTGGGATTTTAGGAATTGTCTTCTTCCCACGAATTCCATTGTATGAACAATAATTTTCAAATTCTTTGCTGCAATACTCACCTCCATTATCAGATCTGAGACACTTCAACTCTTTTCCTATCTCATTCTCAACCAAAGCTTTCCACTTTTTAAAAGTTTCAAATAATTCTTATTTTTTTTAGGAAATACACCCATAGTTACATCATTAATACAAGTAACATAATAACAAGAGCCATCAAGAGAAGATACATGAGCTATTCCCCACACATTTGAATGCACAAGCTCTAATTTCTCACTCTTCTCTTTCCAAAATTTGAGAAATTAGACTCTTTTCTATTTTCCATAAACAAATTTTTCGCAAAACTCCAAGTCAATTTGCTTCAGACCTCATAGTAACTTTCTAGAGTGAAGGATCATCACCCCTTTTTCACTCATGTGCCCAAGTCTATGGTGCCATAATTTTGTTTCTGTCCTTGCAACAAGTGCTCTAACTGTCTCATTAGCAACTATTTCTGTAAAAGCTAAGGTAGAATAAGTATTACCAATACACAAATTCAATGTGCCTACATTTTCACCTTTAGCTACTACTAATGCACCTTTAGTGGCCTTCTAAAAAATTTATGTAAGGTAACTATGTAGCCTTCACTACCTAGTTGTCCTACAGAGATTAACTTTCTTCTCAAATTTGTAACATGCCTTACCTCCTGTAGAAACCATTCATTTCTATTTTGCAACTTGATTTTTATTTTTCCTTTTCCAACAATCTGGTAGGGTTCATCATCGCCCAAATATACCTGTCCAAAATCACCTTGATCATAATCTAAAAAATATTTACTATGGGGTGGCATGAAATGAAGCCCCTAAATCTATTACCTAGGAATCATTAACATTATCTAAACATAGAATTAAAGCATCTTGCAATTTATTACTTGCAAAATTAGCTTCCTTACTGTCATCATGTTTTCCATCTCCTTGTTTGTATTTTTGAGACCAACAATCCTTCTTCAAGTGTCATGGCTTTCCACAGTGCTAGCAATCCATTTTTCCTCTGGATTTAGATTTTTCTTTCTTTGACTTCCCTTGTGACTTCCCACTATTTTTTGGGATTTTTCCTCTCTCCTTTGTTCTTACCATGTTCTCTACAGTAAAAGCATTACCTGATGTTGAAGTCTCACCTATGATTTTCCATTGCATTTCCTCGCTAAGGATAACACCAAAAACATCATCAAATTTTAATGTATTTGAACCAGAGATAGAGTTACTTATAGTCATTACCAAGCTATTCAAGCTTTCTAGAAAAGAACCAAAAACCAAGAGATCCCTCACCTCTTCATCAAAATTCACTTTTACAGAAGTTAACTGACTGGTAATCATATTAAACTCATTTACATGATTTTTCACAGATCCACCTTTAATCATTTTTAGATTAAATAATTGCTTCATAAGAAATACCTTATTTGAGGCTGAGGGTTTTTCATATAATTTAGCCAAATATTCCATCAAATCCACTGTTGTCTTTTCTTATTTTATATTGAATTCCAAAGATTGTGCCAGGCACAATCGAATGGTTCCCAGTGTCTTTCTATCCAGAATCTGCCTTTCTTCATTGGACATAGAAGCCTCTTTCTTTTTTTTTCTTTGCAATGGCTGCATAGATCCTTTTGAAATAAATAATATTTCATTTGCATCTTCCATAATTGATAATTTTGGCCATTGAACTTCTCAACCTTGAATTTTCCTTCTTTCATTGCTCTCACTTAAATCTAGAGGTTTCTTGCCAAACAACCGAAATACACACGACTCTGATACTAGTTGTTAGGGTTCAGGTAGATTGGAGCAATAAACATTAACAATTATATGCAGATTAAACAACCTAGAAATAAAAATGAAGAATAACACAAAAGAGATCAACACAAAAACTTAACGTGGTTCACCCAATATGGGCTACATCCACATAAAATCAGCCACCCAATGATTTTATTATCCAGTGCAAAATAGATTACAATCTCATGAATTGTACACATCACAAATTACATCCCTGCCACTTATAACAAGCTTTTTCGTTCCAAAATCAGGGTTTTACAAAGTCTTTTTTCCACATGACATGTTAGCAGGAAAATCTTGATGTGTTAATGGGGAAAAAAATTGATGTGTAAACATAAAAAAATAATTAGGGGCTACACCGCTGAACCCCTACTATTGGGGGTCTATCGCCCCCAAATCCCCACTAAGGGTCTGGCCTGACTCCGAACCCCGATGAGGATATGTTATGAGTGTATAGTATTTGCATGAACAATCACCACATACCAACACTAAAATGTACAATCAAAATTTCAAATGAAAAACATAAGGATGATAAAGGAAAAAAATTCAAGAAGAGTTATTATGTTAAAAGAGATAATGGTGTATCTAATGATGAGGAAACATACTATACTAATTATTACAATGATGAATGCTTGTTCATAGCTCTAAATTTTGGAACTAATTCTACTAATTCTAAAATATGTGTGAAGGAAAGTATTATGGTAATAGGTGACAACATTGAAGGAACTATGGTGACTTCCTTTCATAAAAGAGAAGAGAGGAATTACTGGATAATTAATAGTGGACGCTCAAATCATATGATAGGTGATAAGAGTAAGTTTTTTAAACTTCAAAAGTATGATGGTGGTCTTGTTAAGTCTGGAGATGATACATCTACTAAGATTTGTGGAAAAGGTTCAATTAGTTTTGATGGAAAGCATAAAATAGATGATGTTTTTTATGTCAAGGGTCTTTGGCATAATATTCTAAGTGTAGGATAGATGTGTAGCAGAGGATATAATATTGTGTTTCAAGATGATGGTTGTGAAATCAAAAAAGGAAGATTAGGAACTTTGGTTGTTGCAAGGACAAGGATAGAAGGTAATGTTTATCAACTCAGAGGTAGTGGTGATAAATTCTTTATGTATCAGATTAATGAAAGTTGGATATGGCATAGAAGAATGGGTCACATCAATTTTAACAATGTAGCAAAGATCAATTCTATTGATGTTGTGAGAGATCTGCCAAAGATTACAAAGCCTATCAATGCAATCTGTAAGGAATTTTAGTTTGGAAAGTAAACAAAGAAGAGTTTCAAGGCTAAGGAATATTCTACCACAATTCCTTTGGAGCTAGTGCATATAGACCTATGTGGACCTACTAGAATAATAATCTCTCAAGGTGATAGGTATTTTATGTTATTGACTGGTGATTATTCTAGAATGACTTGGGTGACATTTCTTAAAGAAAAATCAGAAGCTCTAGATAAGTTCAAAGCATTTAAGTCTATGGTTGAGAATGAAATGGATGTGAAAATAAAGTGCTTAAGGTCTAAAAAAGGTGGTGATTTCACCTCTAATGAGTTTAATAGTTTTTGTGAAGATCATGGAATTAAGAGGCATTTTTTAGCTCCTAGAACTCCTTAGTAGAATGGAGTTATGAAGAGGAAGAATAGAACTCAATAAGAAAAAAGGAATATGATGAAGGAAGCAAGTCTACCAAATGTCTATTGGAGAGAATTTATTCATACAACAGTCTATATTCTTAAAAAAGGTCAAGCAAGAGTTAACATTTCAAAGACTCCCTATGAGTTATGGTATGGTAAACCTCCTATTGTGAAATATCTTAGAGTTTTTGAAACTAAATTCTATATCAAAAGAGATTTAGAAAACTTAGGTAATTTCAATGCAATATTTGATGAAGGAATCTTCCTTGGATACTCTACAAGAAGCAAAGCCTACTGGTGTTATAATAAAAGGTTGAAAAATATTTTTTAAAGTTCAAGTTTCAAAGTGGATGAAGAACCACATCAGAGTTTTGTATTGATTGAAGGATATGAATATGATGAATCCCCTTGCAGTGAAGAAGAAAAAGAGAAAGAAAAAGATATTATAGTTGAAGAGGAAGAAAATTTGAAAAAGATCTCTAAGACTCCTAAGTATGTGCAAAAGAACCATTTTGAAGATCAAATCATTAGAGTACTAGAGATATGGCCTATAACTAGTCCACACTAGCCACTGAAGTTGTATCTCGAGGACCATCTATTCTATGACTTGCTCTACAAATTCAAGTCATGTCTGCATACCAAATGTAAGAAAAAAACAAGCATTGAATCAAATATCTCATCATCTATATAAAAAACAAAATAAAATGCAACATCTAGTACTCTACTCAACCACAACATAAATATACATCATTTTACCTAGATTGCTAACTCGATAGTTAGGATCAGTGGGTGTGGTAATTGTGGCTACACTAGAGTCATCTATGGTGCTAGGAGAACCATAAAATAAGTTCTAACTATCTCCCCACACTCATGGACACTCTAAATATCAGTTATGATAAGTATTTCTTATGTTATGCAAGAATGAGACTTAGGCCTCTCCTTGGTGGTACCATTTGTAGTACCCCTCCATTTATGCTTATGTTTTCTACTGATACGTTTTTACACTGTTAGACTATGATACTTTGTTTGGATATTTTGATTGCTGGTTTTGAGCGATAGTGGATTTATTCTGTGATATGATGATACATTGTATGGTGATTACTATTTTCAGACATGTTTTGAGATAGCGTAGATGTTTACTTTCAGTTGATTATTGCTATGTACATGTTTATGATGGACTAACTACTATTTAATTCATCAGTTTGATGTGACGTGTATTGGTGTGGAGAATGGAATCGCATCACTCGCTTGCGAGTGCCCTGTGATATACGTGATTTTCTCCGCACGATGTGCCTGTACAATGGTTTATATATATATGCATGTTATTGCTTGGTTGCAGGATTGTAGGTACATGACACCGACTCCACTTGGTTACTCAGGTCTGAGCGTGTCAAGACTCAATGGATACGTTGATTGGGAGGTAGTAGTTTGGTTCACCCTAGTCTAGTCTATAACCCAGTCACTGTACATTGTCAGTTTTAGTTTGAGTCATAGGTTGTCTTGCATTTTTCTGTTTGGTTTAATTGCTTGAAAGGAAAAATGTCAATTTAAATAATAGTTTATTATGTTTTATTTACTGTTATTAAAATTAATTTTAAATGTTGAAGAAATTAGTTTTGCAAGTTATTTAATTAATTAACTAGTTTGTTTGGTTAAATGGTTTGATCATAAAGATTAAATTTATTTAATTAAATAAATTAGTTAATTAAATTAAAATGTATTAATTATGTGTGAATAGATTTATTTAAATTAAATAAATTTGTGGAAATGACATTCTTTATTAATAAATAAAATTTGCTTTGAAAATTGTTAATTTTAAATAAAATAATTAAATGCATGTAATTTGAAAAGAAAAGTTATCCGAGAAGCGGTTGGGGGATATTTTGTATTCTTTGACATGTGTGCAAGTTCCATTTATTGATTATGGTTGAGGAATTTGTTCACAAAGGATAATTTGGATCTGGAAAAACACAAAGGGATTCTAATCTATTTTCTCTTCACGGGAAAAAAAAATATCAGTGCTTTTGCTAAATTTTACTGTATATGCTTTTGGAATATTGTATACTTGTGGAAAACCTCTGCTTGCAATTTGGGTTTTGTTCTCGGGAAAAGTTTTGGAAGGCTACAGGAAACAGAGGCTACAGAGGTTCTCATCACCAAATCAATTTTTTTAAGCTTCGGGATATTAGGTATTCTTCTTGTGGTTTAAATTTGTTGTTTTGAAAGAATATCTGTGAAAGAAATCTCTTTAATTTAAATCCTCTGTATATTTTTCAAGAAAAATATTTACTGTGTATTCCCGGAATGGGATTTATTAAGTTTCTTTACTTTCTAGAAAAAAAGAGTTTGTGTGAAAGGAAATTATTGAAATCATTTGGAAAATAAAATTTTATTTGTTCTGTGAGATTTCCCTATTACCCTTCATAAAACCTCGTTGAACTTCTGTAGATTTTCTAAAAATCCTCTTTATGAAAACCTTGTTAATTTGTATAAATATATATATATATATAATATATATATATATATATTTATACATATATTCTATTTCATTTATAAATTGGATTGTGGAAGAAACTCATTTTAAGTTTTATGTTTATTTTAATTTGGAATCGCCGTACGGGTGAGTTGGGAAACAGAAATGAAATATCCGCAGTCAAAAATTTAATTAAATTCGTCTGTTTATATTGTGAATGTATTAAAAAAATATATATGTAAATTTTTTTGAAAGAGCCGAAGCTCTGTGTGGGCGGGGGCTACCGGTAGCCGACCTCGCAGGGGGATGGCGGCGAGGGCCGAGCCAGTGCCGCCCTTGCGGGCGCGCTCAGCTCAGCCACCGCGGCCGAGCCTGTGGGGCAGGCTGCGAAGGCAACCCTTTCCCACTGTGCGCGGGGTTAGGGCTTTTGCCCTACTTCCAATGTGTATTACATTTTTAATGCGGTTTTTAAATCCACGATTTTGTTATTTATAATATAAATATATATATATTATATTTATTATGTATATATATGATATATATAATGTATATTAATACTATAATATATATTATATATAAAATATGTATATATAATATTTATAATTATATGTATTTATTTAAATGTAAAAAAAAAAATGTATTTGAAGTGTTATTATGTATAAATGAAATATTTAAAAGAAATGATTTATTAAATATCTAGAAATATATATTATAATAATTGATTTATTTTGATTATGTTATATGAGCTTAGAATGGACTTTTATTTTGAAGTATTTACAAATTTTATTATAATAAATTTTTATGAAATTAAGCAAAGCATAGATTTCATTTTTGGTATTGAATGGAAAATAAATGATACTTTAAATGATTGATTTTGTGTATCACATATTTTGATTGATTGGATCTAGTATATCCTAATGTAGATCTTTAATTATCAATTTGCTTTAATTTTTGTTTCCTTGTTGAGAAAATTGGGAAAGTATTAAATAAACAAGTCTTCCAGACCAATTTAATACCGTGGGGATTCTGTTTGTTAAGTTGAATTCATATGTTGGCTAAGTTGTGTACATGATATTAGCTTGGTACTTAGATACCTGATTTTTGTGAACATAGACATTGATGTCTGTTATGAATAGTGTTGAAATTGTCTGTTGTATGTTGTACACTTTGTAAACCTTAGTCAAGAAAACTTAGATTTCCTTGTTATGTTTAGGGGAGTGGCTTTTTGTAAGGGCCGACACACAAAGTGGTGTCAAGGTAACTTATAAAGAGTTAGTAAGTTAGTGATAACTAAATGACACAATAGTTAGATTAAAACTCTTAATAAGATGTTATGCCTCGCTTATGACTCTTGAGCTAGTTCAGTCTTGAGTATAAGATGAGAAGGCCTGGAATGGCAAATCGGTGTCTTGTTTCTTCAAAAGACATTCGATTCCGCAATGGTTTGCAATGGGGCCGGGTTTCGTAAGAGGTTACCAGGGCAACCCATGTTGGGGGCCGGAACCTAGGAAGAAACACCAAGGTAACCTTTGCAATATTGTGATGACACTCCACCTAAAGTAACAGTTAACCTTGTGTATGTAGTACATTCAATTGTCTAAAATCTGGAAGCAATGTAACCATTAGTTAGTGTGTACTAGTGTCTAGGGTTAGTAGATTATGTCTAGGTAACCATATTACTATCTCCTAGCACTGGGGGTGGACCTACAGGTACCACATGGTTGGGTGGAACGTGCACCTTACTCTGTTGGGTCCCCAGTTTTGTGATCATGGCAACAAGAGCTTCATGGATGGAGAGCTCACACTTGGAAACTTATATGTACTACTTCATTGTAATTTGTAAATCTTGTATTTGAAAACAACCCTCAATTGTTATGAGGTGAACATTGTAAATGTAATTGTAATTATTATTGAACTACCTCATTAGATGGATGAGTATTGTATTATCTTATCAAAAGCAATGTATGAAACATGTTAGTACTTTATGTTATCTTGAATGGAGTTTCAAATGAAATGTAATGTTTATTTTTTTGTTAATGTTATTTGATATGTGCAATGTGAAATACTAAAGTCGTCTATGGAAACTCAAAGTAGTGTAACGTCGCGTAACTTAATGAATGTATGCAACTAATTAATTTAATAATTATACTTTAAAAAAAATAAAAATTATTACACTTTTATACACAATTGCAACATTCCTTAGGTTATTATGACAGGGCATTACACCATTGGCCTCCTCTTATTTCCCTTGGAATCCTCCTACTGATAGTGTTGGTTGATCCTCCTCAATACCAACACCACCCTTGTCATCATTCACCTCTTCCTCCTTGGACTCCTCATCCCAAGGTGCCTAGGACCTTGGGGCATAGTGGGACAGTCTAAAGGAAACACAAAAGTTGGATGAGCATTGATCCACCATGTCATTTATGCAATACTAACTCCCACATCATCTAGTTTAGACATGGGAAATGTCTCTCACTCCCCATCATTGTAATCACATAAAGCAATTTCCATGATGGTTAGTTGAGTTATATATTTGAGTTTGGCAACACTATGAGCTAATTGGATATATGTCATTTGGGGAATAGGGGCTCCCTACACACAACCAAATTGTTGGGATACTTGATTGTAGCAAAATGAAATCATGATGTATTCAAGGTGACTAATGAGGAGTGGATCCTACATCAAAACTAACTATCGATACTAAATTGATCAAGGCTACAATCTCTACATCCACAACACATAATCTATTAAACACCACTCACCAATACAACACATCATCAAATTTTCATAGTCTCCTTAAGGGGTAGGTGGGTGCTTATGATAATGTCCATATTGGCTCAAATTCTCACACTTGGAGGAGGGTGCAGGTCATCAAACTATGTGCCTCATAATATATGTATCAACCTAAGTCATGGTACTAGAGGTGGGCCAACATGCTTCACCACCAAAAAAACATGGCGCATTGACCCTCCATCACATGGATGGTATTTGTTATAATATTTGATTCTTCAATTTTGATCCATTGTTGTAGATATGAGGATTGGAGAAATTACCTCTAAATCCATTCAATCAGAATAATTTCTAGATTTATATTTAGTTATAGGTGTTGGACGTTTACATATATTTATATTTACACACACATATATGTATATATATTTTAGAGGTTTAAAAGGTAGTTTACTATAATAACTTCCTTAAACACCATATATTTTAACATACTAAAGACTAAAGTATATGTTATAAAACAAAACATTGATAGTTAATAATATTTACATTCAACAACTACATATATTATGGAATGGCACAATGCCCCTCATGGAGACCGGGACCCTATGGGGTTGTGGCCCCATTGAAGATGCAACTTCTATGGGTTTCTTCCCTAAGTATGGGTTAGTTGAACAACTACCCCTCGACTTGGGGTCGGCCCCAAGTTATAATATATATTACATTTAACTTTAATTTATAACTTATATTTAATATAAACCTAAATATATCTGTATTTGTAATGTATGTTATTTGTGTATATATTATTATTTATAATTTGTATATATATGCACATTATTAAATGTATATTAAATGCACAAAATATATATTATTGTATATATATTTAAATATAAATTATTTATTAATATTTAGAAAAAAATTATTTTATATATGTATATTTTTAATTATGACATTAACAAAAATTTACAAAGGGACTATGTTCATTTGCTTATTAGTGAATAGGCTGAGGGAAAGGAACACATAGATATTCTTTTTTTTGTAAAATTAATTTGACACGATCATTTAACAAATAGGGCACATAGTTAACTTGAGGTTAATCTATGGACTGGTACTAAAAATTTCCTTTGTACCAATAATCACAAATAAAAAATGAACTCAAATGTGAAAGAAGTTTCCCAACAAAATCCATTTTTCCACCAATTAGTTTCAATGTAAGCCTATGTTATCTTTCATAAAAAATCAAATGTAAAGTACTCATTATCACTTGGAAGGAAAAATATTTTATCTACTTCTTATGCACAACTTGCAACAAAATTATAACAAACATATCCTTCTTTTAGTTTTTCATAATCTAGCAAAGTAAATCATGTTCCATTTTGTAAATAAAATCTTGATCCACATGTCAACCATTAAATTCAAAAAAAATACAAGTTTCACAATGGCCTACATGTATCCTTCCATAGATTTTATGATCACAAGATAGTATCCTTCCTTATTGTATGGAATTGAGAAGTAGAACAACAAGAAGGAAAAAAATCGATGAGAAATAACAAGTTCTTATACCAATTGTTGGAAAATTAAATATGTATCCAAATATTACTTCAATAGATGGCATAAAAGGCTTGGAATACAACAACATGAAAACCTGAAACTTATATGCAAATCTAAAAATTAAGTTTCCTTAATATGGAGTTACCATGATTAGATTCATCTTTTTTATGATGTAAAAAATCAGCCAATGTAGCATGCTTATTAACACCATTTTATGTGAACTTATAAAAAATATATAAAGAATAACATCACCATAAGATAGTAGCAATGAGTCAGAAATAAAAAATTCAATTTAGCATCATATAACATAAGATTTACATGGAGAAAACCTTGCACGAAAAAAATTCACCAAGAAGAGAGGCCAAGTATGCAGATATTATCTTCAAATAAATGAGATTACAATAAAATCAATTTTATTATCCTCTTTTCCTCCACCATGGAAATGACTATGCACCAATGAAAAAGCATCCTTATGCCTCAACCTATCCTTGTACTTGCAATGAAACTCTAAATTCAACTGCTGCTCATAATTTCTACATCCAAGAGGCTAAATTTATAGAATTGTGAAGGAATCTAATGCACCAAAAATGATTCCCAACGATGAACCTCCATTCTAAATATCCCTAACCCTTGTAATACCTCCTCAAAATGTGAAAGGACACTGGTTTTGGCACCAATACTTTCCCTCCAAATTGGGCACCCAGACATGGAAGATAAACATTACATTCAGTGCAACAAATGATGGAAAACCAAGAGACACATTGTTGCAAGTATGAAGGTTTTTTCATTGATGTCAATAGGATGTCTACTAGTTGGTGTTGTCATTGATGTCAACTATATGTCAAGGATATTGAAAAAAATTTGGAAAAGAGGGAAAAAAGGTTGTTATAGGTTGTGCATGTGTAGTTAAGATATTGAGGAAGTGTTGTGAGTACATGGAGCTATCTCTATGTTGTAGTTTCTGGAGATGTGTTGGAATGAAGTAATGAGATGAGATGATATCTCTAGTACTTGGTTTCCATAAACAGAGAAAATAGTGTTGTGCAAGTGTTCAAAATGTGCTTCGGGATGTGCTCCACATTTCTTCTATGTTGAATGTATGCATGTTTGGATCCGATATGTTATTCAAGGTTGTTAGAGGTTGCTATATCTATAATTTTGGTTTCTGGATCGTTGTACAAAGTGAGATATTTTCACCAGTGTGTGAACCAGTTTTTAGTGATGTTTTTCTGTGGCCTAAGAGAAATGTATTTGCTCTACATTTCTCTGCATTTTGGCTTCAGATTGTGCAGATTTGGGAAGTTTATTATAATTTTTTTATCTTTTAGAATTTAAGATTTCACTTGATTTGGTATAGTACAGTGTGTGTTTCATGCGTTAGTAGGAAAATAAGGTTTACCAGATGTTCTAGGTTGAAGTATTTGTATGAGGTGAGTTTGGATGAAGTGTTTGATGAATCTCAAGTAGTTTGTGGATTATTCTAGATCCTTTTCAAATGAATTGTGTTGTCTGAAAGTTTCAGAATGATTTAAGGAAGTGTCTACTTAATTTTATATGGTGTTTAGTATAGGCATTGGCTGACCTTGTGTTAGCACATGTGAGGCTTGTGCAAGTGTGTTGAGGTGTATTAGGATCTATTTGGGTCCTAATTAAGAATTTATATGGGTTTCCTTCATTCCTATCCACCGCGGGAATGTTTAGGTGCTGACCTAATTTGAATTTGTAAGTGTAATAGATAGTTGTCGACCTTGGAGAAGGAGTTTTAGGTTGAGGTTGATATAAATAAGAGAAATTATGTAGAGAGATGCAAGAGAGAAGAAAGATAGATGTGATATTGATGTGAGTGATGTGTGTGATGCAAATTTGAGCAGAGCAGTGTGAAATTCAAGTGTTAGATTCCTAAAGGCGATGAGCTGAAGGTGTCTGAAATATTTCATGCAATGTTGCAAAAGTGTTGGAGAATTTGCTGTGGATTCCTTGTTGCATTGAGAAGTTTTTCTATGTGTAAAATTTCTCTTCTATCTTCTTGTAATTCTTTTTGTGGCTGTGAGCCCTAGCTATGAGCCTTTTTTGGATAGTGTGTCCTATTCTAGTAGTGAGCCTTGTATCAATTTTGCAATTACTTATATTTTGAGCTAATCCTCACCATGTATTTTCCCTCATTGGTTTTTCCACGTAAATATTTTTTTTATCTTGTGTATGGTGTTGTTATTTCAGTTTCTTTTATCTGCATTTCATGATTAATTGCTTTAACAAAATAATGGTTTGATGAATGCATGTGCATCTGATTACTGTTGAGGGTTTCAATGTTTTAATTTGCTACAACTGATTCACCCCCCCTCTCAGTTGTCTTGTTCATTCAACAATTGGTATCAAAGAAAGGTTCCTTGGTGAATAGATTAACCGCTTGAGGTAGATCCGAGATGGTGAAGCAAATTGATTGCCTTAAATTTGATGGAATAGACTATGCATTCTAGAAGACAAAGATGGAAGGATATCTAGTAGCTCATGGATTTGAAATTGAAAAAGAAATAAATAATTAGTATGTTGCACCTCTAAATAGACCAAGCACAAGTAATGAGATCAAGGCACATGAAATAAATGGTAAGGCAAGATTTATTCTAATGAACAGTCTTTCAAATTATGAATTGGTTAAAGTTATGAATATTAAGACTACTAAAGATGTTTGGGATAAGCTTGAGAGTATTTATGAAGGATATTACAAGGTTAAACAAGAAAAGTTATAGAATCTAAAGGAACAATTTGAGGCCATGCGAATGTCTGAAGATGAAACAATTTCAACCTACATGCAGAGAGTTGATGAACTAGTAAGTGCTATGAGAGGTCGTGGTGCAAAAGTCAAAGAACCTAGGGTGGTAAAGAAAGTTCTCAGAACTCTTCCTAATGCTTATAGTGAAAAGGTATATGCTATTGAGGAAGTTGCAAATTTTAATACTTATTCTAGTGATTAGTTGATTGGTACACTAACTTCATTTGAAATGAGAAAGATTGGTTTGAAAAATGGTACAAAAGTGGAGACTAATTTTAAGGCTAGAAAATCACAAAATATTGAAGATTAAGAAGGAGATGATCTTTGATGCAGGAGCATCTTAGAATCTCAAGCTATTTGCATCAATTTGTATATAATCAGTTATCTTCAATTTTTTTCCTCTTGCAGATGCATTTGAGGTCTTTTTGTAAACCCCAAATCTTGGTCGGTGTTGCTCTTTCATTGGTATGACATTTGTGTTCAGTAGGGATTTAGATGACATTTCCTCAATACCCAACATAAAGTTGTGTGTTGTCAGTGAGACCTTTCACCTTCAGAGAGACTCTAAGCATTGTCTCTTCGATCACTCGATGTAAAGACTGTGCGTCATCGACGAGACCTTTCTACTTTGGTGAAACTCTAAGCATTGTATCTTTGATAGTCTGATGTGAAGTTGTGTAATGTCGGTGAGACTTTTCAACTTTAGTGAGACTCTGAGGAAAGTCTCCCCAACATCTCGATGGACTACATGCCTATTCAATGAGAAATCCCTATGTTGAAGGGAGATCTTTAGTTGTCTCCCCAACATCTCGATGGGATGAAGTTGAATCCTATTGGTTTTGATGGTTCATGTGATTGACAGTTAAGTTGGGAGACTGTTTCATCAAGGAAAAAGGGATTGGAACTATTTTTTCCTAGGGGTGTTCCACAAGGGGGAAGGTAGGTGAATCAAAGGGAGTAGCATTCATGAAGGAGGGAATGATCGATTGGACTATAATTGGGGAAATCAATCTAGTCTCTGTGAAAATGATCTATAACTGAATTCTAAATGTAATATGTACTCTATTGAATACTATAAGGAAGGTTGTTTCTTGTTGCGTTGCGTTGAGGTTTTTGCTACTTGATTGATAGCCTAATAAGGCTCTTCAATCTTGACTGCAACAAGTGGTATAAGAGTAGGTTTTCTCTTGGAGAAAGTGTCAAAGATATTACAAAGTCCTAAAAGGGAATTTGTTGTGGGTAAGTGAGCAAAGGAAGAATACCTAAAATTTTAGAGGGCTTGTGTAAAATAGGATAAAGAGGACGTGGCAGAGGAAGAGGGGCACGATGAGATGTAGACCCTATCATGATGGAGATGTTGAGAGCAATTACAACTAGACTGGAAGTTGTTGAAACTGCACAACAAAGAGGTCATCATGTCAAAGATGTGAGTGACGATGAAGAAGAACAGGTTGAAGTTGAAGGAAGAGAAAACCAACCTTAACTTGACCAAGGAGAAGAAAGGTTCATTCGAGACTTAACCAAAATAAATACCAAACCCCATTTTAACTCTCTGAACTACAGTGGTAATCTGAATTCAAATGAATTGTTGGATTGGATCAAAGAGATGGAGAAATTATTTGATTTTGAAGGTACAAAGGAAGACAAGAAGGTGAAATATGTTTGTACAAAGTTAAAAGGGCATGCATCCTTGTGGTGGGATCATTTGCAGACTGATAGATAAAGAAGAGGCAAGGAGAAGATAAATTCATGGGATAGAATGATAAGTAAATTGAAGACAAAATTCATGCATGCAGATTATTAGATAACTCTATTTAGAAAATTGTAGAACTTGAAGCAAAGAGAATATAGCATCAAGGAATACACAAAAGAGTTTTACCAATTAAGAATTTGAGAAAATCACTCAGAGAATGAGGTTGAGCAAGTTGCAAGGTATCTAAATGGCTTGTGAGTGTCCATACAAGATGATATTATATTTCTCAGACTATAGAGTGTGGAAGAGGCATACCAATGTGCATTGATGGGTGAGGAGAAGCTGAATAGGAAACAATAAAGCAATAACAGGGGTAGAGGCAGAAATGCTCATGGTAGAGGACAAAGTAGTAGTGGAAGGGGATATCTAGCCAAACAAGATGAAGATGGTACCTCTTAGATTCAAGAAACTAGAGGCAGAGGAAAATTTTGAGGAAGAGGTAATTTTGGAAGAGGAAGAGGCAAAGGATTCACTGTTACATTCTACCAATGTGGAGAGATTAGGCATAGGTCTTTTGAATGTCCACAAGTTCAAGGTAGAGGTAAAGGAAAAGAGTCCAAAGTTCACGTGGCCTAAGTAGAGGATGAAGTGGTTAAAACTTTGAAGCATGGAGAAGAACCAGAAGATAGAGAGTCTTTTATGGTAAGAAAGATTTTGTTAAATCCTGAAGAGGCAAAAATGAAAATTGTACAAAGAAGAAATGTGTTTAAAACCAAATGCAAGCCAGGTGGCAAGTGTTGTAAAGTGATCATTGATAGTGGAAGCACAACCAGTATTGTGTATGAAGAAATGGTAAATAAGTTAAAGCTGAAAAGCATGAAGCATCCCAACCCATACAAGGTCTTGTGGTTGTAGAAGGAGCACCAATTAGTGGTAAGAGAACAAAGCTTGGTTTGTTTCCAAATTGGTAATTACAAGGATGAAATACTCTATGATGTAATGTCAATGGATTCCTGTCATATCTTATTGGGAAGACTATGGCAATTTGATCAACAAGCTATTCATGATGGTAAGAATAATACATATACCATTAAGAAGGATGGTCAGGAGTTTACTTTGAATACTATGAAGGATAAAGATGAAGAAACATAAGGTACTTCTAGGGTGAGTCTATTCTTAGGGAATACATTCCTGAAGGATCAACAAGAAAGAGAAGAGATTGCAACCAAGGTTGTAAATGATGAAATTTTTTGTATCCCTTTGATAGAATGGGTATGGAAGGAAGAAAATGTGGGGGAAACCCACATAAGTGGAGAAGATGCTAAGTCACAAGTTGTAGCAATGGCATGTGAGTGGAAAGAGTTGTGTGAAATGGAAGAAAGGTGTTCATAAGTTGAAATAATGAACATTGATGGTTTCGAGTTTGATGATGAGGTTGAGGAGAAAAAGGATGAAACTTTATTGAAAGAAGAAATGAAAAGAATCAATAAATAGTTGAAAGCTGAAAATAAAAAATTGATGGAGAAGAAGCAATTTTTTGCACCAAGAGAACATGATGATGGTAAAGAGTCTTTGGAGCCTACTCATAGTTTTTATAACCCATTTTGTAATGCTTTGTTTATAGGTAACAAATAAATTGAAACATGTCAAGTCTATGAAATCAAAAGAGAAATCCTCATGAAAGAGGATAAAAAAAGAAAAGGAAGAGATAATTTTGCAGTTGAGATATGTATTTTTGAAGGCATAATGGAAATGAAATTGCAAGTTGCAGCTATGGTTGAAGAAGTAGAAGGAGCATAAATAAATTTTCCTTTGGAGGACAAGTTGATGAATGAGGAAAGTGTTGAAGGAAGAGTTTCAGTAGTGAGGCTTGAAGAAATCCTTGTACAAAAGGATGAGGAAGAGAAGAGTGAAGTGGAAGAAGCATGCCTTGTTGGAGGCATGGAAAAATAGAGCAACCCAAAAGTTGCAGTAGTGTATGAGGAGCAAATTGAAGTTATAAGTCTTGCAGAAGGGAGACAAGTTATAACAGAGGTAAATTTTGATTGTTGTAATTGTGAAGAATGTGTTAATTTGTATTCAGTTCATTTTGAGAAAGTGGAAAGTATAGAGATGTTGTGGGTTGAGGTGAACACCAAGAAAAAACAATTTGTTAGTATGGCAAGAAGAGAGGTTGAAGAGAAAGATGCCAGCAAAGAAAATTGGTTGGTGGAAATCTTTAATTCTATAATCTTGATAACTAATATGTTTGTGGATTTAGTGATGAATGAACATTGGAGGGAAAGTTCTTAGAGGAGGAGGATGGATAGTGGTGGGTTAATTCCAACAAGGGTGGAAGATGAAAGTGGAGTTTGGTGGAGGTGGTCGAGTTATGGTAACAAATATCCCACAAATAGAGAGCAAGAAGAAAGCATTAGGTGGTGGTGGATGGTACTTGGTGGACACAAGTTTTCAAGAGGAAAGAAGAATGGAGTGTAGAGTTGTTGGCAGAGGATGGCAAACATTCCGACAAGATCCTAGAAGAAGAGGAAAAATAAATAATTTGCATATATCAGTTTTAGCATAGGATCATGTTGCAATTTGTTTGCAACTTGGAAGAGTAGTTCTCCTACTCAACTCTATTTTGTGAGCCTATGCTCATAAAATTATTACTGGGTGCATCTGATGCAAGAGCATCTTGGGATCTCAAGCTATCTGCATCAATTTTTACATAATCTGTTATCTTTGTTGTCAATTTCGTTGTGTCTTGTAGATGCATTTGAGGTCTTTTTGTAAACCCTAGCTCTTGGTCAGTGTTTCTCTTTCATTGGTATGGCATTTTTGTTTGGCGGTGCTTTAGATGGCATTTCCTTGATACTTGACATAAATTTGTGCATCGTCAGTGAGAAATTTCACCTTTGGAAGGACTCTGAGCATTGTCTCTTCGATTGCCCGATGTGAAGACTGTGTTTCATCAATGAGACCTTTCTACTTCAGTGAAACTCTAAGCAGTGTCTCTTTGATAGTCTGACGTGAAGTTGTACAATGTCGGTGAGACCTTTCAACTTTGGTAGGACTCTTAGAAAAGTCTCCCCAACATCCTGATGGAATACATGCATGTTCGATGAGACATCCTTATGTTGAAGGGAGATCTTTAGTTGTCTCCTCAACATCTCAATTGGATGAAGTTGAAGACTATTGGTTTCAACGGTTCGTGTGGTTGACAATTAATTGTTGGGAGACTGTTTCATCAAGGAAAAATGGATTGGAACTATTTTTTCCTAGGGGTGTGCCACAAGGCGTAAGGTGGGTGAATTGGAGGGAGTAGCATTCATGAAGGAGGGAATGATCGATTGGATTTTAATTGGAGAAATCAATCTGGTCTCTGTGAAAATTATCTGTAACTGAATTTTAAATGTAATCTATACTATGTTGAATACAATAAAGGAAGGTTGTTTCCTATTGCATTGTGTTGAGGTTTTTTCTACTTGATTGATATCCTGACAAGGCTCTTCAATCTCAACCGAATTAATCTTGATGATGTGGAAGAAAACTTTGTAAGAAGGATGAAAAAGGGAACTAGTAAGTACAAAGGTAAATTTCCTTTCAAATGTTTCATTTGTGGAAATGTAGGTCATTATGCTTCTAGATGTCCAAACAAAGTTGTGAACAATAAGAGTAAGGAGAATGAAGGGAAGATGATTAAAAGAGCTTACTATGTCAAAGAACATGCTGGTATTTCTAATGATGAATCTAATTATAGAGATTTTGATGATAATGAATGCTTTTTCTTGGCTATAAAAGAAGAATCTAGTTCTGCTAACTCTGAAAGTTATGTGAAGGAAAGTATTTCAAAGAAGAAGGATAAGGTTGAAGATACCTTGGTATCTCTTTTTCATGTTAAAGAAGATAAGAACTACTGAATTGTTGATAGTGGCTGCTCTAATCACATGACCAGAGATTAAATTTTTTTTTGTTAAACTTGAAAAGTATGATGGTGGATTAGTTAAATTTGGAGATGATTCAAGAGCTAAGATTTGTGGAATAGGTCCGATCAGTTTTGATGAGAAGAATAATACTGAAGATGTTTACCATGTTAAGGGTTTAATGCATAATATTTTGAGTGCTAGAAAAATTTGTAGTAAAGGATATAATCTTGTGTTTAATGATGAAACATGTGAGATCAAAAAAGGGTCCAGAACTATGATTGTTGTTAGTAATAGGACATATGTAAAGATCTATTAGCTTAAGGGTGTTGATGGTCATTGATTTATGCCTATATTAATGAAATTTGGTTTTTTCATTGGAGGATGTGTCACATGAATTTTGATAATTTGGTGAGAATCAATCAGTTCATGCATTGAGAGATTTACCAAGAATTACAAAGCCTATTAATGTTGTTTGTAGGAATTGTCAGTTTGGAAAGCAAGTAAGGAGAAGTTTCAAAGGAAAGGAACAATCTACTACTAGACTACTAGAATTAATACATACATATCTTTGTGGTCCTACAAGGGTGGGAATTATTCAAGGTAATATGTATTTTATGCTTTTGATTAATGATTACTCTAGAATGACATGGGTTACTTTTCTTAGAGAAAAATCCAATGCATTAGATGAATTCAAGGAATTTAAAGCTATGGTTGAGAATGGAATAGATCTAAAAATAAATTGTTTGAGGTATAACAAAGGTGGAGAATTCACCTCCGATGAGTTTAACATGTTTTTAAAGTTCATGGAATAAAGAGGAACTTTTCTGCCCCTAGAACTCCTTAGCAGAATGGAGTGGTTGAGAGGAAAAATTGAACTATTCAAGAAGCCACTAGAACTATGATAAAAGAAGAAAATATACCATAAGTCTACTAGATAGAAGTAATTCATATTGTTGTTTACATACCTAACAAAGTTCAAGCTAAAGCTAACAACACAAAGACTTCCTATGAGTTATTTTATGGAATGATTCCTACTATGAAGTACTTTAGAGTATTTGGAAGCAAATGTTATATCAAGAGAGATGAAGAAAGCTTAGGAAAGTTTGATGCAAGGTTTGATGAAGGTATCTTCCTTGTATATTCTACTAAAAGAAAAGCTTATAGATGTTACAAAAAATGGATGAGAAAGATTGTTGAAAGTGAGAATGTTAAGGTTGATGAAAATTTGCAGAATTCAATTGTAGTAGATGGTTATGTGTCAAATGAACTTGATTGTAGAGAAGAAGAAGAAGAAGAAGAAAAATCCAATAAAAAAGAAATGTAGAATGAAGAGGAAGAAGCTCCGGAGAAGACCCCTAAGACCCCTAAGTACATGCAAAATAATCATTTCAAAGATCAAATCATTGGAGACAAGAGGAAAGGAGTATTGAAAAGAAGAAAAGTTTCTAAAGTTGAGGTAAATCTGTGTTTAATTTCTAAAGTTGAACCTAAAACAGTGAGTGAGGCATGTAAAGATGAACATTAGATGAAGGAAATGGAAGAAGAACTTATGGAAATTGAGAAGAATCAGACTTGGGAATTGGTTCCTAGATTGGAAAAGAAGAAAATAATTGAAACTAAGTGGGTATTTAGAAACAAGTTGAATGAGAATGGAGTAGTAAGAAATAAGGAAAGACTTGTGTGTAAGTGTTACTCATAAGTGGAAGGAATAGACCATGAGGATAAAATTTCCTCTATGGCTAGGATGGAAGTTATCTGAATAGTTTAGATGTTTTTAACTTACAAGGACTTTAAAGTTTATCATATGGATGTGAAGATTACTTTTCTAAATGGTGAATTTGAAGAAGAGGTTTACATGGACCAACCAAAAGGATTTCAATTGTCAGATCAACTAGATATGGTATGTAGATTGAAGAAGTACTTATATGGATTGAAGCAAGCTCCCAAAGCTTGGTATGCAAGATTTGACAGATATTTGATACAATAAGGATTTAGTAAAGGTATCGCAGATAGTAATCTTTACTTCAAAATTGAGGAAGAAAAAATATTAATAGTGGTTGTGTATGTGGATGATATTATCTTTGGTGGTAATAAAGCTATGTCCAAGAAATTTTTTGAAGAGATGCATAAATAGTTTGAGATGTCAATGTTTGGGGAGATGAATTTCTTCCTTGGGTTTTAGATCAATCAAATAGATAAAGGGATTTTCATTTCATAGTCTAAGTATGTAATCTTGAAGAAGTTTGGAATGGAAGACTCCAAATCGGTATGCACTCCTATGATGAATGGTTGTAAATTGAGTAAAGATGATGATTCACCTAAGGCTTATTAGAGAAAATATAGATTTATGATTGGTGGACTGTTGTATCTATCTGCTACTAGACTAGATATCATGCACACAGTTTTTCTTGTGACTAGATTTCAAGAAGAACCTAAACAAACAAATGTTGCAATAGTAAAGAGGATATTCATATATTTAAGAGGCACTTTAGATTATGGCTTAGTGTATCCTAAGGATACTAAATTTAAATTAAGTGCTTATACAAATGTATATTGGGCTGGTTGTGTTGATGATAGGAAAATTACAAGTGGTGGAGCATTCTTTCTTAGATGTAGATTGGTGTGATGGCTGAGTAAGAAGCAAGATTTAGTTTCCTTATCCACTGTAGAGGTTGAGTATATTATAGTAGCATCATGTTGTACGCAAGTTTTATGGATGAGTGATGAGGGTGCTAACCCGAGACACAAAAAATCACACACAAACCAGAGAATATTATTATTATTATTATTCAAAATATGAAAATCTTAAATGCAGAGGATCTCAAATCCTCGAGTTTTGCAATACTTGCTAGTTACAAATTTTTTTAGAAGTTCCCCTTTTCTTGATATGCACTCTTTCCCCAAAAAGCTACCTTGAAAATCAAAACTAGCCCTTAAATAAGTCCCCTTTTTGGTTTGGAGCCAAAAAAACATTTGAAATATGAGTTTTAGCAGGTTGGTGCCAAAAATTACACTTTGAAATTCAAATTTTAAAACAACACTAAAAAATTAGCACATTTTTGAAAATGCACCAACTTCGAGGAGCCATAACTTTTGATCTGGGACTCTGTTTGATGAACCATTTGAACTGTTGGAAAGGTCTCAGAGTGAAGAATGCACTAAGAACCCACTTCTTTGGTTTTGGAGATTTCTAGGCTCGTATGAGACCATTTAGTGCATCAAACTAGACTTGGAAGATTTTTCAAGGAAAAAAGTAGAAACTGAAACTTGAATAACTTTCAAACCGAGAATGATCTTGACCTGATTCTTTCACCAAAGTGATTATTTTTTTTTCCTAAAGCTTCCCATAAATTTTTTCCTCCTCACGCCTTCAAATTCAAAACTGCTAAAAATATAAATTAAGTAGAAAACGCATAAATGCAATTCTGAAAGTTGGGAACTCTTATTCGATGAAAAGGGTATCCATAAATGCAAAAACATCTACAAAAATATAACAAAAAGAAACATAAAGGAAAATATATTTTTGGGTGATGTAGGATTTCCCTTACACCACTAGATTCTCCTGCATCAATGAGATAGACATTGAAGGTTATCAAAGTAGTGTTTGATGAGCGTATATCTATCTTCTATGATAATACAAGTGCAATTAGCATTTCAAATAATCTAGTGATGCATTCAAGGACAAATCATATATCTATTAGGTATCACTTTTTGAGATAGAAGGTTATGGATAATGAGGTAAAGCTTGAATATGTACCTACAAAGGATCGTATTGTTGACATATTTACTAAGGCTCTTCTGAAGGATACTTTTGAGTATCTTTGGGAGAAGTTGGGGGTTATTTTCCCCCCTTGTTTGAACTAGATGCATATGGGGATGCATTAGTCTAGTGGATATATGGATTCATCTATTTTATGGACTGACTTTGGTGGGTAACTCTTAGGGGGAGTAGGTTGTGTCATGTGTTGTCATTGTGCATAGTTGTTGAGTTGATTAGGTATAATCCTAAGGAGGAGTATTCAGAGCAAGTATATTAGTTCACTATCAAAGGGGGAGAATAATGCAAATATTTTATCCTTTTCCATTGATGTCAAAGGGGGAGAGAGAATCATGTGAAAAAGTGCAAGGTATAAGGGGAGAAAGTATCATGTGGAAATTTTTATCTAATCAGGGGGAGAAAAGAAAGGAAATCATTAGAAAGTGTGTTCAGAGCTGTTGTGTTATCTTTGATGGTTTTTCACATCTTTTGTTGCCATCAATGAAAAAGGGGGATATTTTTGCAAGTATGAAGGTGTTGTCATTAATGTAAACATGATGTCTATTGACTCATGTTGTCATCGATGTCAACTATATGTCAAGGATATTGAAAAAATTGTGGAAAAGAGGAAAATAGGTTGTTGTAGGTTGTGCATGTGTAGTGAGATATTGAGGAAGTGTTGTGAGTACATGGAGCTATCTTTATGTTGTAATGTCTATAGATGTGTTGGAATGAAGTAATGAGCTGAGATGATGTCTCTGGTACTTGGTTTCCAAGTGCTTTTGAGAAAATTTGATAAATAGAGAAAAGAGTGTTATGCAAGTGTTTAGAATGTGCTCTAGGATGTGCTCCACATTTCTTCTATGTTGATGTTATGCCTGTATGGATCTGATATGTTGTTCAAGGTTTTTAGAGGTTGCTATATCTAGAATTTTGGTTTTTGGATCATTGTATAGAGTGAGATATTTTCACCAGTGCGTGAACCAATTTTTTAGTGATTTTTTCTGTGGCCTGGGAGAAATGTATTTACCCCATATTTCTCCACATTTTGGCTTCGGGTTGTGCACATTTTAGAAGTTTCTTATAATGTTTTTATCTCTCAAAATTCAAGATTTCACTTTATTTGGTATAGTATAGTGTGTGTTTCATGCATCAATATGTGAATAAGGTTTACCAGATGTTTTGGGTTGAAGTATTTGTATGAGGACAGTTTGGATGAAGTGTATGATGAATCTCAAGTAGTTCATGGATTTTTCTAGATCATGTTCAAATGAATTGTGTTGTTTGAAAGTTTTAGATTGATTTAAGGAAGTGTGTACTTAATGTTTTATGGTGTTTAGCATGGGTATTGGCTGACCTTGTGTTAGCACTACATGTGATTCTTTTGAAAGTGTGTTGAGGTGTGTTAGGATCTATTTGGGCCTAATTAAGGATTTATATCATTCACCTATATTTCTATCCACCACAGGAATGTTTAGGTGCCAACCTAATTTGAATTTGTAAGTGTAACAGATAGTTACCGACCTTGGAGAAGGTGTTTGAGGTTGAGGTTGCTATAAATAAGAGAAATGTTGTTGAGATATGCAAGAGAGAAGCAAGATAAATGCGAGATTGATGTTTGTGATGCTTGTGATGCAAATTTGAGCTGAGCAGTGTGAAATTCAAGTGTTGGATTCTTGAAGGCAGTGATTTTAAGGTGTCTGAAATATTTCATGCAAGGATGCGAAAGTGTTGGAGCATTTGTTGTGGATTCCTTGTTACATTGAGAAGCTGTTCTTGGTGTAACATTTCTCTTCCATCTTCTTGTAATTCTTTTTGTGGTAGTGAGCCTTGGTTGTGAGCCATTTTGGATAGCGTGTCCCATTCTAGCAGTGATCCCTTGTACCAATTTTGTAATTACTTATATTGTGAGCTAATCCTCACCATGGTTTTTTCCTCATTGGTTTTTCCATGTAAATATGGTGTTATCTTGTGTATGGTGTTGTTATTTTAGTTTTTGTTATTTTCATTTCACGATTAATTACTTTAACAGAATAAGGGTTTGATGAATGCATGTGGATCTAATTACTATTGAGGGTTTTGATGTTTTAATTTTCTACAACTGATTCACCCCCTATTATTTGTCTTGTTCATTCAACACACATGTTGCCTCTTTCCAAGCACCTACTTTGAGAATCCAAACAATCACTCATTTATCCTTTTTCTTATCTTTTATTATCCCATTCTAGGCATCCACATATGGGGAAAACAATATTAAATATTTATGTCCACAACTCACCTTTATCATTGCTAGTGAAACCCGTCAACTCTTATGAATATATTACAAACAATGGTGAGAATTAATATTACAAAATATTTACTTAATACACCCTAAGTGCCTAGATACAATTTCCAAGGTTATTTGAACCATACAATACAAGATAGGATTTACAAGGTAGATGGTCCCTTAATCCTAATAAAAATTGCAAGGCCAATGGGCACCCAACCATAGGGGTGTATACTCAACCCACCCTCAATATATGGATTACATAGCTCTCATGGTGCAAATATACTTCACTTTTCATTAAAACAAACACATAACATTTAGATAAATTCATATGTACACAACTCACAAAATTTCACATAAAGGTTTATTAACATCACAATAACCCTTTTACAAAACTTCACAAACACAAAGGATTCCCTCATGGAATCTTTCAAGATAAAGTGGAGACTCAAACTCCAAGGGTAGAATATTTCACACATAAATTTACACATTTCATATTGACATTTTTACAAACACATATTTCCACTTTCAATACATTAATACTCATCCTATCAACCAAAAAATCACACCAAATATAACAATAAATTAAACATTCTCTTTTCATATGAACTCATTCAAAATACACCATTCACAATAGTCATCTACCAAAATATTGAAAAAGGGTAAGACCCTATCTTTGAGGGCTATGATAAGAATATCATTATGTTGGACAAGATTTAATGGACTTCCTCCATCGAATGGGACAAAAATATCATTCCTAAGATCAACCATAAGAACTAGGGGTGATTGATTTTGAGTGTAAAGAGAAGACCTACCAAGTGGAGTTGTGGAATGTGCTCTTATTGAAGCACTTGGAGTTTTTTGAATTGATCTTCATCTCCTCCTAGGTGGTAATACTTGCAAATAATAATAAAAAAATGAGCTTCCCCTTGTTTGCACTCTTATCATAATATTTTAATACTAAATATTCTTGAAACCAATGCATTTAAGCTTGCAAAGGTAGAAATCATTGAAATACATACCAGAGATCATTAAAAAATGAAAGAGCAATGGAATGAAGTGGTTCAAATAGTCCCATTAGGCATGCTATAAACTATTTCCACGATGGAATGCACAATTTAGATAGTGGTGTGGTGACTCTTCTTCCAACTAAAATTTGGAAATACTCCTAGGCTATGGGTGACTTAAATTTGGAGTGATTCTCTAGAGAGGATTGGTTCCCCTAGTGTAACACCAAAAATATGCTTTATTCTAATGCTGCAATAGAGAAAAGGGACATAACTATACATAAATCAAACCTAAAACTTAAAAATGAGGTGATATACTAGAATATTGAATGAATTGTATTTTCTTAAGCATATGTACAATCAAATTAATGAAGCCAACACACTACTCACAAATCAATATTTGACATCTTTTACATAAGTATTTTATAGAAAGGAATAAATTTTATAACAACATTTAAAATGAATATCAATTGAATTCTAAGAGATCAAATGATATTTTTCATAATTGAAACTTATATAAACTTGAAAAGACACAAACTATGACCTACAAAATAGATGTAAAATTGTATAAAGGTGAAGAAATGAGATTATAGATTGAAAGGATAATCATTTTTATCACAAGACAAGATAAATAATTTCATGATAATACATAATACATGATTCATGTAAAAAATATATTATTTCATTAATAATAAAGGCACAATAACTCAATACAAGTCTCTTTATAGATAACTTCTTTTGAAAATACTGGTTATTCTATAACATGACAATCTATAACTATGAATGATATCAAGGTGTCTTTTTTTGGTATATCTAATAGTATGAGGTGATATAGGGTACATTGTCCTGAAATAAATATTAATTTTTTCTTTAAAGTACCTATTCAACTTTCCTTGGACCCTAGGGAACTAATCTCCTAGGTTGATTGCTTGAAAGTTTCCAACAAGCCATTGAGGGGATGAGTCCTTGACATTCCTAAATTCTTCTCCTTTGCACAATCCTAGAAGCACTCAAATAAATGGATTCACTCTCCTAGATGTTTAAAAAGTATGAAAACTAGTATTATGTGTTTCCTTGAAGTGATAACTATTATGATCTACTATTTAGTGTCTTAGTACCACCATTAGCATGCATATTGGAATGGTTCCCACTCTTTGTAACTATTTTGGAACTCTTTCTAGCACAAAATAAAGATTTATTCTTTATCACTACCCTATTATTCCTTCATTGAATTTATCTTCCTCTGGTTTTACCCTTTAATTTGGACCTTTTTTCCCTCTAGTTTTTCCCCTCTTTCTACTTTACCATTTGTTTCTTGGTATTACCTTTAACTTTTCTTAACCTTCATTGGGGGTGGGACAAGAATTCAAAACTTATTAGAGGTTCCTATGGTTCCAAGAACCATGGGAAGGTTCTACCACTTTTATTTTCTTTTATTTTCTCATGTATGCTTTAGAGAAAATGGTCCCATTAGGAACTGAAACCTATTGGAGGCTCCTATGGTTCATAGAACTGTATAATCTACCAATGAACATTTATTTTTTATTTTTCCTTGCTTCATTATGGCTTGGATCCTTTTTTAATCCTTTCCTACTACTTTTTGACACTTCATCTTTGACCCATGTTGGGGATTAGAGGCCTATTGGGAAATAATTTTTTTGGAGGTTGCCATGGTTTTGTGAACCATGAGAAGATCCAATGGTTCTTTACGCATTTTTTCTTCATCATTGTGTTGAGCCTCAAGAACAATCCATTAGCCCTTTAGCCTTGATTTTTTTATCATTTCTTTCTAACCCTTGGATATTTTACTTTATCTTTCTATATTACATTGATTACCTTATTGTAGGTTTCCATACTTCTAGAAATCATAGGAACTTCTAACATTCCTTATACTTTTCTTTATTGATTTGGTTTATCAAAGCCTAATCGAGTGCCTAGAATTCATCAAGGGTTCCATTAGTTATAAGAACCTAGGTAACTTTTAATTTCTTACCTTTATCTTATTTAATTCTCTTCATTTCCTTGTTACTTTTTGATCCATTAATATTTGGGGGTTCACCTAGAACTGGGAACCTTATCAGAGGTTCCCATGTTTCCAAGAACCATTGGAATCAACAACACCTTCCCTTTGTGGCTATTTTCTTTATGGTTGATACCTCTATCAGGGGTTAATGAAGACATAAGAAATGTTTTTAGGTTCCCTAGGTTCTCAAAACCTATGGGACCTGTGAATCTTCTTTCACCTTTATAATAGGGGAAGAGTATGAACCAAGAACCAATCAGAGGTTCCTATGGTTTTAGGAGCCTAATCGATGGATAACAAGGTTCTAATAACCAACCAAAGCTCTAATTTTCAATAACTTAGCTAATTTAAACCCTATTTTCCCCAAATATGAACTAGGGATACCTATTTGTGTTCTCCTGAAGATGTAAAGGTGAAAAAACCTTGAATTTGGTCAATTCAAATATTTTTTCAATTTAGGCAATTGAATGAGAAACAAGGGAGAACCACAAACAAGAAGTAAATTTTTCATAATTACTAACATAAACCTCTTTGATCAGTTATCACTAGTGGGGAATGTAAATGGGGAACAAAGTTTCAAAAAAACATCCAATTCATTTTTAAATTATCTTATATGATCCCAATGGTGCTTGATAAATATTGACTTTAGCTAAAAAGGTTGGTAGTTGTACCTCTACCTTAAATAGATACTACTTCTCTGAGCCCTCACTTTCTTTGCTTACTCAATTGACCATGAGTTGACTATATAGCTAGCTCTCCTAGGAATTTTACTTAACATTATAGGTGTTACAAAACTTTATGTGGCACCAATATCAATGAGAATGTAGATTGGGACACCAAATAAAGTAATTGAAATATTGATAGGGTAAATTTGGTACTCCTCTCAATTTCTATTCATATTTATGTGAATAATCTATTATAAACTTGTCTATTGAGAATTTTTATCACATGAAATTTTACTCTATTGAAACTAGTTCAACATTGCAATGACACAATGGGAATGATCTCAAGGTGTGGGACCCTGTGAATGAGATCATACCTTTTGAGAAGGTCATATTCATTTCTAGCCTAGGTGTAGAGTGTTGATATAACTCAACACTTAATAAACTTACATAATAATCCTAAACTAACAACTTGTTGAGGAAAAAGGAGAGAGAAGTGGAGGAAAATAAAAGCGGTGTTGATAGTTGTAGATTATTCACCAGATGGATAGATACTACAAAACTCAAGGAGGGTATTGAGGCTTCAATTATAGAGTTCTTAAATGGATTTATGACTTGGTTTGCTGTCCCTTCCACCATCATCTTTGATAAGGATAGAGAATTTTTTAGCACTAAAATCAATAAATGGGTAGTCAAACATGGTGTATATTTGAAAACCTCATCTGATTATTACCCTTAGGGAAATGGATTATCCAAGTCCACCAATAAAAAATTGATCAAAATAATCAAGATTACCATTAAGGAGAGGTAGAGATCTTCACATGTTAAGCTCAAAAAAACCCTTTAGGATGAAAAAAATCATCCCAAAAATAGTTATTGGAAAATCCCACTTCAATGTTGATTTACAAGAGAGGAAAGGTTTCAATTATCATAGGAATTTACTTCTCTTGAATTATCTCAGTAGTTGGAAATGTTACAAAATGATGCAATGATAGTAAGGTTCCCCGAGCTATTAGAATTGGAAGAAATTAGAAACAAGGCTATGCATACCCTTGAGACTCACCAATCACTTGTCAAGAGGAATTTTGACAAGTGGATTGTCAATAGATTGTTCATCATCACCAACTACAAGGAGGCTAATGCATTTCATATCTTTGGACTGAATGGTGAAGTTCTTTGAATCCCATTCAATGGGATGCACCTCAAACCTTTCTTTTGAGATTTGATGTAAAAAATAATGTACATATTAGTTTATGTTTATTTGCAATATGTGTTGTTGCACACTCTACATTCTCATTAGGAGGATGCATGATTTAGGTTGTTTTGCTTCCCACCAAGTGAAATTTGCACATTTTTTTCATTCATTTTATTCTATTTTTTGTGATTAGAGGAATTTTGTTTTTTAGTTTTTTAGGCCCCTATATTCTATTTTGTTAGGATTCTAGATACCATGTTTAGTAGGAAAATATCCAACAAAAGTTGCAAATTTTGTTCACCCTGTTCCCCCATTGCATTTCTCATAAGTTATAATCAATTTGAGAAATCTAAATGGGTTTATCATAACTAGTTGTACCTTTGGTGGTTGTGTTTTCCCCTTCCGAAGCTTTAATCAGTTACCCACATTCAAAAAAGTCCCAAAATGGCTAATTATTGATGTATTTTCTTCTTTTGGTCCTTGTTGGGCCATGGGATTTGACAAAAACATGGAACCAAGTTTCAATTTCCATATTCTTTACCAATCTTGCTCCCTGTATTCCTCCTTTGGTCCTTATTGGGTAATGAGCCTTAGAAAGAACTTGGATCTAGGCTCTAGGTTCCAAGTTCCTCCCCACTCCTACTCCCTACATTCTTCCATTATTCCTTGATAGGTTAAGGGCTCTTACATGAACTTGGAACCTAGGTTCTATATTCCAAGTTCTTTATACCTCCCAAGTCCTTAAATCTCTCTTAGGGTTCAATAGTTTCAGAAATTGAATGTTATTACAATTTCACACTTGTCCATTACATCCACTTTAGTTGTGATATTTATGATACATCTTATGTCTTTATTTTAAATATTTTAATTCCACAATCAAAAAATATAAAGTATTACTAGCTGTGTGAGGGGGAAAGAATAAATTAGAATGCAAAGCAAGATCAAGATTGAAAATTGAAATTAGAATCTATCTAATCCAAAAACTCTTAATCTATTCCTATTCGATCACTCATGAAATGAACAATCTAAGTTATTTGAACTTACGAAATGAAATCCTAAGATTGACACAATGAATTCAAAAGAAAAGGAGAGATTACCATCCCATGTTGGAGTGTATTTGCATGATGTTGGGTTGTTTGTATCACTACAAAGCGTCCATTGTTCATGTGAAAAAGTTTGATGAACTATGCTTGGTTGATCGCAAAAGGTTGAAGCTCTATCAATGGTGATTGCGACAAAACTTCATTGCAAAAGTATGTTGATTCTTCGATCCTTATTTGTGAGGAGAGAGGTTTCTTATATAGGAAAATAGATTTCAAATTGATGATTAGGATCATGTTGGAGAATATCCAAATCAACGGTAAAAATGTGTTGAGAGGATTTAGACATGAGAATATTTTGCAAAGTTGATTTGCACAATTAGGGTAATTGAAGAATAGATTGGCTAGTTAGGGTTTAGATTGATCAGTGTGTTGCAAGTATGGGCTAGTTTGGTGGTGTTGTCATTGATGTCAACATTGTTCAACATGTTGCAAATTGTACATGTATAGTTGAGATGCTGTTTAGATGTTGTGAGTACATGGAGCTATCTTGTATGGCTGCAAATGTGTTGCGTTGATGATTTTCCAAGTGTTTTTGAGAAAATTAATAAAGAGAAGTTAGAGTGATGAATGTGTTCAGATTGTCCTCTGATATGTGCTCTATTTTTCTCCTATATTGATCTTATGCCTGTGCGGTTCTGAAATTTTAATTACGGTGATCTGATGATTTATTTTGAGTTTCCATTTCTGGTGAGATGATATGTGAAAGTTGTGTCCATCGGTATGTGTGATCTACTGGCAGAGTTGATCTTCTATGGACTAGGAGAAATATTTTGGCTCCATAGTCCTTCACTGTTTCATTTCAGATCTTGTGGATCTGGGATATGTTTTGTGAAGGTATTTTCTATGCTCTGGTGAATAAGGTTGAAGTTTGGTAATCTGGAAGTCATGTTTCTATATTCCAGTACATGTTTTCATAGTTCAGATGATCTAGTGAAAGGTGTTCAGTGTATGAAGTATATTTTTTTGCTATAGATGTATGTGAAGAAGTCTGAGATGAAGTCTCATGAATAATGAAGCATGTTGGGGTGTCCACATGTCATCTTCATGCTATGAAGCGTGTGCATCATTGTTCTTTTGTGTTTTCATTAGGTTTGGCTGACTTGGTGTTTACACTTCATTCAAAGAATAAAATTTGATTTAGGAAGCGTGTAGAAGATTCAAGAAAATAATTTTATTGGTCCACTCTTATTCATTTCCACTGTGAGAATTTTGAGTTGCCGACCTAATTTGAATTTATGAAATGGGTTATTTTGTGGTTGACCTGTTGATGGTCAATTTAACACAACAACATTAAACATAATATTTCTACCCTATTTCTCTTGAAAAAGATAGATAACCTAAATCAATCTATCTTCCAAGGTCTTTGTAGTTGGTTCTCAACTGTGTTGATGTTGTTTAGTGGTCAATACAACTGTAATATGCAAGGGGCCTACTAGTAAAAAGGATACAAACTGTATCATACCTGTAGATAGGAATAAAATCAAAGAGGGTTTAAATGCATTGAAGACAATAAACAAATTAAATCCTATCAAGCACCATGAAGTACAAACTAGAATGAAAATAAATAAATGAAAAACACATAACATGCAAACTGATTTTCAAACTAGTGTTGATTGATCTTCATGGCTCTTCTCCACCTGCACAAGGATGCAAGATTTCGAAGGGTTGACAATAGAGGAGGAATGTTGATTGCTCAATTATGCAGTGTAACAACTTGATATGATGACAAATGGAGAATGATAAGAACGAATGAAAGATTGAGGAATGATTTTGGCAGAATGCGGATGTCTGAAGAATATCCGATCCAAATGGCTTGTGAAAGGTTTGATTTATAGATTTTTCGAAGGAAAAAGCTTAGTTGGCAAAGATCAACTGTTGAGATTTAGTCTGGTAAGATGAACGGTAAAAGATTTTCAAAAGTCGAGTGAGAGAAGTAGAAGGTTTCCTCTTCTTCAATTTTCGTCATTGAGATCCGAAGGGAATTTGCCGTTTTGAAGAATGAGTTAAAATAAGTTTATAATTAAATAAAATAAATTTATTTAATTTATAAGTGAAGATGGATATAGAAACTCGCATAATTAAATAAATTATATTTAATTATGTTTTAGAAATGAATTTAGAGTGAGAGGAAAATATTAAATTAAATATTTAATATTTAATTTGATTATGGGATGAAGAGAATATTCCATTATTTGAATATTCAAATATTCAAACTTTAGAATGATATGATAATTAAAATAAATAATCGTATTTATTTAATTTAATTAAGAAGAATGCGGGAAATGTCAATAATTAAATAAAATTATTTATTTAATTAAGGTAGAAGAATTAGAAAATGAACAATATAAATAAATAATTAAATTTATTTATATGTAGATGACTTTAGGAGAATTAATTAAATAATTTATATTTAATTAATTAACAAGCTTGATTAATCATGACCATTTTTAGACGTATACATTTTTCCCCTCTTTGAGATGATGTTCGAGATGATGAGATTTTTTTGTCAAGTAACATCATTTCAAAGAAGTTAAGGTATGGATAGAGGAGAATGGATAATGATATAAAGATAGGATGATGGAATGATGATGCCCCCTCGAGAGGATAGGCGGGTTGAACAAACATGAGTAGGCTCTCGAAATGAAATGATAAAGGGAGGGATAAGACGAATGATGTAAGATAGGAAGTGGATGAAGGAGGTGAAAGATACGTTATGTTGCAATGAAGGTGAGCAACCATGATGTTTGATATAGCACTAGACGTTATGCACCAAGATATAAGGATCAAGGTGACGATGTGTCTCGTGCCCCAGCATAATACAACCTTGTCTATACGTATGAGGAAGTAGACTTAAAGCATTAAAGTCCTAATGCACAAAAGGTATGATATGACCTTAGATGCAAAGGATAGTGCAAAAAGCTACTCCAACATACACAAGATATGAATATTAGCTAGAATGATATGTATTTGAAACAAATGCAAGATAAAATGATAACACACACAAGTAAGCAAGCAAGCATGCACAAATGATACAAAAACAAACAAGGTGTTGCTCCTGTCAAGCTGTAAACCATTGATTGATTGATTGATTGATGATGATGATAGTGTTGTCATTGTCAGGAGGTGGTATATCCCTAGAGCAACACAAGGATGACTGATAATTGATTGATTGATTGGTTGATTAATTAGGTTTACAACAAGATAAGGATCAAGACCAAAGGATGTGATTGGATAATTTGACAAGATTGATCGACTTGATTGGTGTGGATTAAGGATTGACTTGCATTTGGATTATTGCTTGGATTGATTCGATTGAGTTGATTGGATGCAATGGTTTTGATGAAGATGATTGATTTGGTTGAATGGTTGAATGATTGGATTGAGGTGATGGATTAAGTAGATAAAATTGGACGAAGTAATTGGATGGATTGATTTTATTGCTTAGATTTTTGTTGGATATTTGATTTTTTTTTTGTTTTTGGATTTTTTGAAATGTTTTGATTTTTGGATTTTTGAAATGTTTTGATTTTTTGGATTTTTGAAATGTTTTGATTTTTTTGGACTTTTTGGAATGTTTTGATTTTTTTTTGAAATGTTTTGATGTTTTGGATTTTTGAAATGTTTTGATTTTTGGATTTTTGAAATGTTTTAATTTTTTTGGACTTTTGAAATGTTTTGACGTGTCAAAGGATGAAAATTTGAGTAGCCTTTGTGCTAGATACCAATGACAAGGGGAAAACCAAGTCTAGGTGCAAGGAGATAGATGGGATTGATGGATGAAAGGGTGGGTGATGGGATAAGGGATAAAAGGCTTATGATATATGGATGGATGGAAAGGATAGGTCATAGTGAATGGAATGGATGTATGCATCATAAGAGAGCAAGGATGTGATTTCCAAAGACTATGTCACATAGGAATAACATGCCCCATTCGAGGTACAAGACTTAGTATTTTTCATGACAAAACTTATGACAATAGGATAATGATATGATTGTTTGGAAGGATGAGGTATATCAAGAGATACCCAAGACATGTTTCAACATTTTTCCCCTATATCTTCATCAAGATCAAAAGAAGAAGGGTGGATGAATGGACTCGATATGATAGGTATGATGGCTAAAGATGGTCGATAGGATGGAAATGATAAGACATGAAAATGATAGGTTGGATAAATAAGACATTGTGCCCCCAAGTGTAAGCGACATAGAAGATCAACCTACACATGACGCCTATTTGCTAGGTTTTCATCATGGTACTTATCCAAGGTGCCTGTTTACCAGGTTTTCACCATTGGAAAAAGGGATTTCTCTTTAATTTTTTTTATTTTTATTTTATTTTTTGACTTTTTGGATAGGAGAAGTGGAATATGGATAGGAGGGACTCAAGTGTCTAGTTGTATGAAATTTGGTAGTCCCACTAGATATGGATGTCATTGCATGGACCATGTCAAATGTCATTATGCTCATAGATGTTGGTAAGGAATTGCATGAGTGTGAGATGGAGTAGGTAGATGATGGATTATGAAAGGTTTATACAAAAATGGATGGGGAATAGTGGATGATGATGTAGATTGAATAGGACTTATGCAAAAGGATGGATGAAAGGTTTATGCAAAAGCATGGACCATAGGGAGGTGATTGGGAAGATATGTAGGATAGTAGTTGAAGGACGAGGAGATGGAGGTATGTGGAATTGTTGTGAAATGGAAGGGAGCCATGACCAATGGTTGCACACATTGTGATAAACGTTGAAGCTTTTGATGTGGATGGGGTGTAGGAAGCAATGAAGATGTTTGCTTAGGAGGTGGAGGGTGTAGTGCTTTTGGTACCCACATAGACTTAGTATTTTTATGATTTTTATTTTGCTTGTGGGTTTTAGGAATTTGAGACTTTTGAATGGAATGAGAGTGTGGGATGGAAGTGGATGGTTAGGATTTTTGTGATGTGAATGCCTCATTTGACTTGATTTCTTTTTTCTTAGGTACCCCAACCATTTTAGTTTTGGCCTTTACTTTTGGAGGTATGGGCTTATATAACTTTTTAGATGGATTTTGCTTTGAATTTTTGTATTGATGTCCTAAGGCATGAGAACCCTTAGGATTTTTTACTTTATAGGTAAAGGTATTAAAATTATTGCTTTTGAATCCCATGGGTATGGTGGAATGGGTGGAAGCTTCATGTTTATTCAATGTGTGCATTTGTTGGCCATGATTAGGAATATTAGGGTATTTATGGATAAATGGATAAAAGGATTGAATGGTAGGAATATTAGGTGTTGGGAGTAAGGGTGGTAAAGTGGATGGAGGGATATTAGGATTTGGAAGCAATGGCAGTAGAGTGGATGGTGGAAGGTGTATGGTCACATGCTTTTGACATTTTTAAGATGATGGAGGAGGGATGGCAACATATGTTTTAGGGATACGATAGGCTTCATGATGGAAAGTGGACTTAGGATGCATGGAGGATATACCAACATCTTTAGGTTGTTGTCCTTGGGGTGTATGTCCAAGGCCATAAGAGCGTGGAGGGACTTTGACATGGATGGGCTCCAAAATACCTTTTTCATGAAGGTCTAGACCTTTACCTTGGTGGTTCATGTTTTGGAGTGTGCAATGGACAATGGGACTAGGTGTAGGTGGAACACTAGACACGAGTTTCTTATTGGATGGAGAAAATGACGCAAGGGAAGATAATGGTTTTTTTTGTTCTAAGGAGGAACATTCATGAATGAGGGTGGAAAGAACAATAGGATATGATGGAGGATTTGCAATGGGGTCGATAATGGGTGATGGGGGATCATTAGGATCTTGATTAGCATTATGCTCACTTAGATCCAATGTATTTGTGTGATCTTCTATGTGTGTTGGGGAGGCATATGTCTCATCATGGGAAGTGGATTTTTTTGTATCATGGATGGGTGAGGTGGAAAGCTCTTGACCATGGAATGCATAAAGTTGGCTAAGAGGATCATCATGGTCTTCTTGATCATAAAAGGGGTCTTAATAAAAAATGGAAGATTGATCATGAATAGTATTAGGTATGTTATGAATGGAATCATTGAGAGGGTGTTGATCTTTATGTGGATGAGGGGGTAATGTTTTCTCATGTTTAGGATTGTTCTCTTGACATACCTCATGACTTATTTGAATGGAGGTGGAATGGGATGACTCTTGAATAGGCTCGACATGTTCTTGATGGTCAACAACATAGGAGCATGATAGAGGGTGACTTGGACTTACGAGGGGAGACTCTCGAATTGGCTCAAGGGGTTGTGGATGACATGGTTGGCTTGAAGGAGTTGGCATGATGTTTGATGATGCTTTTGTATGTTCAATAATATGAGTTGGATGACATGGCGATGTTTGATTCCTTGCTAGTAGCCCCTGGGTCACATCCTTTGTAGGTGTATGGGTGGAAGGTGTTGGCTTAGGGTTTTTATTTTGATTGGATGATGGTATGATAAAGTTATAGAGTGCATGTGCTATATTGGTATTCCCCTTTTCAATGGTTTCATCAGAACATGAAGAAGTTTGACCTTGTTGCAATGTAGAACTTAAATTCACATGTGTTTGTCATGATGTGGCTTGATAGGTTGATGAGGCATTGACATGCGAAGAAGTGGATGGATTAGATTGGTATGAGGTGGAGGGGTGATAATGAATGGATAGGGGATGATGTTGTGCTTGTTGAATTTGAAAAGTGGCAATGAAATGATTGACTTGAGCTAGGAGGTGTTGGATTTGAGGTGATTTAATTTGTTGAAAATTTTGGAAGAGGGTTTGAAGGCTTTGTATGGTTTGATGGTCTAGGGGTTTGGGTATTTGGTGAAGTGTTTGAAGCAGGTTTTGAAGTTGGGATGCTAGGGCTTTGTGTTTGAATGTGCGCATGGTGTCACACATGTGTGTAAGCTCTTGCATATAGATTTGTTCCTCAAAGTATGTAACATCGTTCATGTCATCATTAGAGGTGCTAGGAGAAGCCCCTCAAAGTATGATTCTATGTTCTGGTTTTGTTTCATGATTTGAACTAGAGAAAGAGACTCCTTGAATTATGACTTCAAGCTTAGGTTTTGTCTCATGATTTGGCCTAGAGGGATAGCCCCCTTGGATTATGATTTTGGGCTTATGATTAGGATTGGGTTTGTTTATGATTAGGACCATTTTGACAAGTAGTGACTGGGACTTTGTTGGTGATGGTGATGATGTGGAATGATTAGATTGGATGACTTGGATTGATTAGGATGAAATGGATAGGATGTGGATGTGTTGGAAGAATGTGTAGAGTGACTTATCTTTATGTGTTTGGTGTTTAGCTTGATTTGGCAATGTTTAAATGAATGATCACACATGCACACACATGAATCACACACGCAAGACACATAAGCAAGTTTTTATTTGAAATTATGAATGTGATTATTAAGCACACACTTGAAGAAGACACATCAACAAGTCCTAGAACTAGTCAAGTGGGTATGGCCAATTAGGTCTCAATCTAGTTTGCACAAGGTTGACTAAGGATGATTTGAAAGTAAAATACTGCCACATAGCCAGGAGAAAGGGGTAACCCACCCTTCACCTTCACTTCCAAAAGGTATAAAGTTCTTTGGGGCTTAGCCAAAAATGACAAAATTTTAACTCCCAAACAAGCATGTCTTTCGATTCACACTTCGATTGAGGTCATCCCCAGGGGTGATGAAATCCCCTAGCAGGCCTCCTAGAAAGGGTTTGAAAAAAGCAAACCAAGTGAGGTGTTTGTGATCACACACACACTTGATTCACACTCACAGTTGTTAATTGACCCTTAGAAAGGAAATGTGTGCAAGAAAGCAATGAAGCACTCATTCTTTTTAGATCCCAAATCAAAATGTGTAGGAAGACAATGATTCATTTTAAACCCAATTTTTGAAGTGTGATTGAAGACAAAATTCATTTTAAGCCAATTTCAATTATGTGATCAAACAAGATTGATTTTATGCTCCAAACTGAAATGTGTGACAAACAAGATTAAGAGATTAAAAATAGAATGTGTGCACCTGATTATTCACTTTCCAAATTGTTTTTTTGATTGATCCCAATGCTTTTCTAGCTCCGTATGATTCACCAACAAGTTTCCAAGACAAAAAGAAACAAATTAGAAATCTTCTAGAACAAAAGTCATATGTGCTGAAGAATATATGCAAATTTGATAACTTTAACTCTGAAAAAGTTGATAAAAACCTACAGCATTGGATAGTTTATGAAATTCTACCTGAAATAAAAATAAAAAACTACTGAAAAAGACCAAAAAATGACCAAGATATGACCATTTTAAGATTGACTAAAAAAAATGCTGAAACAGTGATATATGCGCTAAAACAGACCCTGTATGCGCTAAAACAGTGCCAAATGTGTTAAAATAGTGTTAAATTTGTCAAATTTGATAAAAACCTACACCATTGGATAGCTTATGACATTCTACCCCATTTCAAAAAAAAAAGCACTGAAAAAGACCAAAAAATGACCAAGATACGGCCGTTTTAAGATTTTCTAAATTAAAAAAACTGAAATAGTGATATATGCGCTAAAACAGAGGCTCTATGCGCGAGAAAAAGTCCTATATGCGCTAAAAAATTCCCAGATGTGCCAGAAAAAGTCTCAGATGCGCTAGAAGAAGTCCTAAATGTGCTAAAAAATATATATTTTTTTTTACAATTTTTTTTTTAATGAAATGGACTGAATATATGCGCCATTTTGTTTCGTATATGCGCCGGAACAGTCCCTGGATGCGTTGAAACAGCTCCTAAATGCGCCAAAAGACCTGCAAAAGCACTGTTAAAATCCCTGGATGTGCTACAGAAACCCCCAGATGCACTACAAAAATCCTCTGATGCGCTAAAACAGAAAATTTTGCCAAAAATCCGAATTCCAGAACATGAAATCCTGTCATAAAACCTGCAAACAAATGTTAAAAATGGGGCAAGGCCCCACGGTGGGCACCAAAATGTAGATAGGAATAAAATCAAAGAAGGTTTAAATGCATTGAAGACAATAAACAAATTAAATCCTATCAAGCACCATGAAGTACAAACTAGAATGAAAATAAATAAATGAAAAACACATAACATGCAAACCGATTTTCAAACTAGTGTTGATTGATCTTCATGGCTCTTCTCCACCTGCACAAGGATGCAAGATTTCGAAGGGTTGACAATAGAGGAGGAATGTTGATTGCTCAATTCTGCAGCGTAACAACTTGATATGATGAAAAATGGAGAATGATAAGAATGAATGAAAGATTGAGGAATGATTTTGGTAGAATGCGGATGTCTGAAGAAGATCCGATCCAAATGGCTTGTGAAAGGTTTGATTTATAGATTTTTCGAAGGCAAAAGCTTAGTTGGAAAAGATCAACGGTTGAGATTTAGTCTGGTAAGATGAATGGTAAAAGATTTTTAAAAGTCGAGTGAGAGAAGTAGAAGGTTTCCTCTTCAATTTTCGTCATTGAGATCCGAAGGGAATTTTCCGTTTTGAAGAATGAGTTAAAATGAGTTTATAATAAAATAAAATAAATTTATTTAATTTATAAGTGAAGATGGATATAGAAACTCGCATAATTAAATAAATTATATTTAATTATGTTTTAGAAATGAATTTAGAGTGAGAGGAAAATATTAAATTAAATATTTAATATTTAATTTGATTATGGGATGAAGAAAATATTCCATTATTTGAATATTCAAATATTCAAACTTTAGAATGATATGATAATTAAAATAAATAATCATATTTATTTAATTTAATTAAGAGGAATGCGGAAAATGTCAATAATTAAATAAAATTATTTATTTAATTAAGGTAGAAGAATTAGAAAATGAACAATACAAATAAATAATTAAATTTATTTATATGTAGATGACTTTAGGAGAATTAATTAAATAATTTATATTTAATTAATTAACAAGCTTGATTAATCATGACCATTTTTAGACGTATACAATACCAATTAATCTATGTTTGGGGGGGTGTAAATAAATACCAAAAGATAGGACAGAGCTCATGACAACAAAACATGAATGTAAATTTCCTTCAATTCAGACATATAAACTTCATAATGAGCATCATTTCTAAACAACTAAACCCTAAAATGATACAATCTATAGCATAATCTATACCATTACATTCATTCATAGTGCAAATTCAAGACATACAAATCATTCATCATTTATAAACTTCAAAATTAACAAGAACATATCATCAACTCATCATTAACATTCATAGAACAATGAACAAAAAAAACCTCATTCACAGATAACTCAATAAAAATAGACTCTGATTCGGAATCTTCTATTTTTTTTCACCAAATAAGAGACATTTATGCACAACATTCACTGGCATATGAATGACTATTGTTCATTGACATCAACACTAAGATTGAAACTTGAAAATAACATAAAACTGTATAAAAACTATAAAAATATCTGAGTGTCTTTGCATAAAGTTGTAAAAAGTTTATGAAACTATAGAAATTGTCCTAAAATTCTCCTTAGGTTGCTAATCCTTCTTCAATTAGACTACCTTTACAATACAGAGAGAAAAATTATATATAGAAAACCCTAACACTAATTCCTCTAATCAACTGATGAGATCCAAAAATTTAGGGAAACATTGGAGCCACATGAGATGACTGCCCTGCTAATCTTCAATTCACTTGTTGATGGCTTAGTTGTCAAAAATATGATGCAAAAAGAGTGAAGGAAAAATTGTTGGGAAACTCCAGTTGAAGTCATGTCATGATCCTATAAAATAGGAGAGAAAGAGAGAGTTGTCCAGCTAATCATATCATTAGGTGTCCTATCAGGAACTAAACATTCCACTACCACATCATTCCTTCATTTTTTTCTCAAGCATGTACTCATCATAACTGGTAAACACTTGTTGGAGCATATCCTCATCTAGCCCGTCCACCCAATTGTCTGCAAACTTTATACTTTTCAATTTTGTAGAAGCAAACTCTTGCATATCCCTAGGTTTAATAAGCTCTCTTCTAGCAGCATTTATCTCCTCCTTCATATCCATTAGTCTATCAATACAAAAATTCATCCCCATCATCCCGCTTTTGCATTACCTCCTCAAACCTACTATTCCATTTTTCTTTAAGTTTGTCAAGAGGGAGGCAATATTTCAGGGGAATTTCTTCGTTTACAAGCATGGAAATGAGTACTACCAACTCCTCAACTTGTTCATTCAAATCTTTGGCAGCCTCTTGTACCCCATTCCTATGATAAAAAATTATTGAGCACCGGAACCTAATAATATTGAAGGTCTTTTCCATAAAGTCTGCATTATCCTCCTCAAGGATGGATTTCTCTAACAAAATTTGACTTGACAACTTACTAATGTCCTTCATCTTCTTGGTATATTCTCTATATGTTTCCTCTTGTATCCCAAGATCCTCAACATGTGAATTCATTTCACCAAACAACTCCAATCCATCATCATGGGCTTTATAAATTTGGACAAGAAACTCCTCAACTTCATGATCCAATCTATCAATCGATCTATCCAACATCCCTACCTTGCTCCTCATTTCAACAAGGTCATCAACCTCTTTCTTAACAAAATAGGTGTTGTTGGAGAAGAAAATTGCATAGAAACAAGAGAAGAAAGGTCCTTTAAGAACCTATGTAATTGATCTAATTGAGCCTTGAGCTCATCCTTTCTGTGTTGATGATGTTTTCTGCATAGCAACAACTCAGACATAATATGAAATCCTCTCTCTTGAAAGGTAAATATCTATCAGCAAGCCTCAAGAGATAACCCCAAGGTCTCTAATATCAGGTCTTGATAATGCATAAACAACTCAGTGATAAATGTGAAAATGTTGGTAATCACAAAGGGACCTTACTACAAGCAAATACTGAATTTTTAACTTATTAGATCTAACAATATGATGATACTTCAATCCTAAATCTAACCCAAATGATAGAAGAAATAACAAAAGATAAGGGTTTCAAAGAGATTTCTAAATTAAAACTACTCCTAAGATTAACAATGCAAATGATCAAATACTTGAAATGGACCAATCCCTCATAAACTAATTCTTGCTTAACCCAGATGAACCTACAATCTCACAGAAACAGTGCAATCTTCTAAGGTATTAATATTGTCAGATCATGAACATTGATCCAATACAACCCAATTGCAATCGAAATGGATAAACTTCACAATTGAGCTTAAGCACAATAAATATAAGGTCCAGGCTAACTTTGTAAAGCAACTAACAATCAACTAGGTGCAAAAAGTATGGACCGGGAATTGCTACAACACTTCAAGCATCAAACCATAAAGACCATTGCATTAGATCTAATTCTAAATCTAACATACATCTAATAACCTTGAGAAATTTCAAAAGATAGAATCACAAGAACCATGCAAGGTAAGTCAACACAAAAGAGATCACCAGAAAATCACAATGTCTTCAATTGTATTGAATCACCAAACTTCAGCAACAATTCTAATGTTCTGTGTTACAACACTTGCTCAAAATGAACTAACTTCTAACTCTACTCTACTGCCTAATTCGCTCTTGTATCAAAACTATCTATATTTATTTGTGTATCTATATCTTATAAATGAGGCAGAATGCCAAATTTATAGAAAACCCCCAAAGCATGTCGGCTTAGCTAGGGTTTAGAATAATAAAATAGCCACAAACAGGTCAGCCCAAGGAAAATTCAAAATCAGATAAAATTTCATTAAATGCGTGAACTCCATCCAGGTCAGCTTGGGATCTCCAATATGATTCGAACCAATGCATGTGAAGGAGAAGGAAAATAATAGGGAAGCACAAATTTCAATGTAGCCCTGTATTAACTACTTCCTTCTATTTTTATCTATTTGATCTTGCGCCTTCAAGATGATTCCATCCAAGTTGGCCAAGAGTGGGGTAACCAACTCTTTAAATTTACTCTCCAAGTTGGCCACAGGTGAATTAATAAATACTTTAAACCATCCTTCAATCGAACTAATCTCCTCAAGAGCCTCCTTGAAGACCCTATTAAATTCAGCCTGCACTCAGCAAAAACCACTATCAATAATATCCATTATAACATGAAGATTAGAATTAGCCCATCACCAATAATATATTCATCATCCAAATAAACCCAGGCAAAGATCAAAATCAACCTAGAAACATCGTTAAATCATTTTCTACACAGTTTGTGATTTTCCCCCCTCCGCAGAATCTAGGCCAGACGGGTTCTGGTGAAATAAGCACAATAAGCATCCAAAAGTCACTCAATCAACATCATTAATTAATAAATAGCATGATACACCCTTGAATCATTCAAATCAATCATATAATACGATATCACTCACTAATAACTCACGCTATCCCTTAATTCATCATTTTCAACAAAGGTTCAGAGAAATCCGCCAAGGACGGATTTCCGCAAAAACAATCAAAAGTCTACAAATTCTAGAATTTCAGGAAAATCCGGAGGGAGAGAAAATCCATGAAGTAGGTAAAACTCCAGAAAATTACGAATTCAAGGAAATCGGGAGAAAACAGAAAGTCGGGGAATTCCGACCGAAGAGGAATTCTGTGAAGATCTTGAAACACCAAATACCATTGTTTTCTCGCAACCTCATTCACTCAAATTGATTGAATGATCACAAATTTGAGGACCTTGGGCATGGGACTAGTTTAACCTGAACCTCCTACAAATCTTCCTTGAATTCTAAGCTCACTTGAAAGAAAATTAAGATGAAATGGCAATGCCCTAGGCATGAAACCCTAAATTTTGACCATTAATGCATAGAGCAAGCTTGGACTCAGATAACTCGACTACTAAGTTCTCACAGAGGTTATTTACGGCCAACAAGCAAGCTATCTCTAGATGTGAATGAAAGAATGAATTTGAAACTTACTTGGGAAACCATAAATCAGATAATATCACACAACCCAAGCCACGAAGTGCCCAAACATACAAGAATTTAAACTCCAAGCAAATCTATAACGCCAAAGTACTACTTACATTCATCAATCAAAAGCAAGGCAACATGTACATACCATTTGATGAAGTAGAAATTGATCTCAGAAATAACAAATATTAGCTTACTGGCGCTCAACAAAGGACATCAACGATAATGCCTAGGAATCACCACCAAATCCAACAATTTGCAAACCCAGTGCTCCAAATCAAGTCCAACATTCAAACAACAAACTCCTCAACTCAATTGAAGATAGATGATAAATCATAATGGCATGAGGATCCCCAAAGATCGACTAAATACATCCCTAACAAATCGTACAAGGAGCGTCAATGAAGCTGACAAGATAGCCAAACAAAATTCGGAAACCTGACAGGACAACAAAATTTTAGAAAAAATCGGTCCAGGTGGAATTCCACGAAGAACCAAATTCTTTGAACTGAAGCACTGAAACCCTTTCATCAGAGTTTGACTGAAATCCAAGAAAATCCAGATGAGGAAAAAAATCTCGAAACAGAGCAAAAACCTGAACTTTTGCTCAGAACTTAGATTTTTAAAGAATATCATAAAGGGATCGCCAAAACAAGAAGGATAAACACTTAAAAAAGAAAGATAAACATTTTAAGCTTATGCCAAGGCAAGGTAAATCCTCAAAATCAAAGGGCCAAAACTACAAGAGTGGAAGCAAAAGAGGGTCCTTGCTTTCAGCAGGGCGTGTGTGCAAAAAATTGCACAACAAATGGCGACTCTACTGGGAAAATGCTCAAAGCATTTGATGATGAACAAGAATCATGAACCAAAAATATCTAGTTTCGATCTCCCTATTAGAAAAACAAATCAAAATGAAAGATTAAATAGTCAAAACCAAAGGCAGACTGAACCTTTCATAGACTAAAAATCTAAGTGTGTGCACATGAGTTCATTTCCTTCCTTAAGCTGTTGCAGAAACCAAGTTTAATCAGGTTAGGCTATGTAAAGATTCTAACTCCAAAAGCAAACTAGATATAGCCTCGCTGCCATTGAGGCATCTATAGCCCCGATGAGGTTATTGATGTGATTCTCCCGAACATAGCTCTATTGCTAGCCAGGCGTCTATATCCCCGATAGAGATATTCAGATACCCCTAATAATTTGAATGCATTTGATTTTCAATAATTACTCTTTTCTTCTTTTGATATTCTTTTCTTTTTATTTTTTCATTTCAACCTGTGAACAATGAAGTTCACACTCAGGGTTGAAAACCACAGTGGCACTGAAGCAAAAATAATATTTTTCACCTGACAAGACCTCACAAGGACCCTATCACAATCTCATGATTTTTAAGATGTATAAGAGATATAAGATTTCATAATACTTCAAATTCAAATCAAACCAGTGACCCATCTTCCTTAAATCAAACATTTAGACTGCTTGATGATAACAAAGACCTCAACCATCCATTCAAGAAACACGACTAAAGTCCATCAAGAAAATACTCAGAACAGTCCCAGTTAAATAATATGATTGTCATGCAGGTGCAACACATCCAGAAGAAAACAAGAAGACCTCCAAAGCAAGAGCAGAGCAAAAAAAACCAAACAAAAAGCAAACCAAGACAAAACAAAAAGGGAAACCTACTCTAACCAAAACAAAACAAAGCAAACAAAAACAGAAAGAAAACCTAATCTAACTATGTATAGGAAAAGAGTTGAAGAAAACTCAAGACTAGAAATAATGCTTCAAATACTGCCCATTGACAGGTAGTGGGATATCCTCCCCAGTGAGATTTTTTAAGAGGAAAGCATTATCTCCCAAGATCTCTGAAATCTGGTAAGGACCAAGCCAAAGTTTGTCAAATTTACCATGCTCCCCCTTACGGTCATGGGCTTTATCCTAGTAGAGAACCAAGTCAAAAATCCTAAAATATTTTACCTTGGCTCTTCTATCAAACCATCTTTTGACTACACCCTAATGTTTGGAAAAGTTTTCTAAGGCTTCGTCTCTTCTTTCTTCAAGGTGTAACAACTCCTGTAGGCAGGCCTCATGCCTATTTTCTTCATCATAATATTCATTAATGAACTGTAAAGTAGGGATCCTCAATTGAATTGGAAATACAAGTTCCATACCATACACAAGATTATAAGGGTAGGTCCCTATGGAAGTCTTTTGTCTGGTATGATCTGCCCACAGAGAAAATCTAAGCTGAGTGTTCCAATCCTTGGGATTCTTCTCTAGTAACTTATGGATGACTGTTAAGAGGCTTTTATTGGAAGACTTAGCCAACCCATTACCCTGAGGATAGTAATGAGAGGAAAATTTTATTATGATCCCATGATCAAAAGCTCAGTTAGAAAATTTCAATGACGCAAATGCAGGACCATTATCACAAACCAAAGATAAAGGACATCCAAAGCGATTGATAATACCCGATTCAATAAAATCTATTACCACTTCAGAGGTACAATGTTTGCATGCAAGAGCCTTGGTCCATCGTGTAAAGTAATCAATAAAAGTGAGAATATACCTATGCCCCACAGAGGAAGGTGGATTGATGGGACCTATGAATTCTATCCCCCACTGTACAAAAGGTTTTACCTCAAAGACCAGCTATGGAAGAGCTACATACTTTTCTCTGGTTGCTGCGGTCTGGCACACATGGCAAGTTCTGACATGGCTATGTGTGTCCTTGAACAATGTAGGCCAATAATAACCAGCCCTCAAAATCTGATTTGTAGTGGCATGTGCAGATCCATGGCCAATACCATATCTATCATGAAATTCGGCCATGACTCTCTCAGCTTCCTGTCTTCCTAAGAACTTCAGGTAGATACCTTCATGATTTTTCTTATATAGAATAGCTCCCTTCAGCATGAAACTTTCACTCCTCAAATGTAATTTCCTTCTCTGTACTACATTAAGATGGTCAGGACACCTTTGAGTTAGGATATAATGAATGATGTCATCATACCATTCCCCAGGAGAAACATCTTCTAAATTGTAATGATGAGCTGTAAGATCAGGGCCCATTTCTGCCATTGTCTTTGTAAGTCCTTGCCCTCTTACCAGCTTCATGGGTTGAATCTCAATATCGTATTCTTGTAACATAGTTACCCACTTAGCTCTGCGCTCTCCTAGCTCATTCTGCATCAACAATAGCTTGACTGCAGGATCAAGAACGATTGCAATGACCTTGTTTATGAGTATATAGTGTCTAAATTTCTTCACAACTCTGACTAAGGCATAGGCCTGTTTCTCCACACTTGGGTACCTTAGTTCAACATCTTTCAATGGTGCACTCATGAATGCTATGGGATGTTCATTCCCTTGATCAGATTTTTGATTCAACATAGCAACACAGGAGTGATCAGAAGCAAACGAATATATATAGAATGGTTTAACATAATCTGGACTCACCAAAACCGGAGCTTCAACAATAGCCCTTTTTATCTCTGCAAATGCTTCCTTAGCTTCTGTACTCCACTCAACTTTGGATTCCTGCTTCAGTATGGCATTCAGTGGCTTGACTATTTCTGCGAATCCAGTGATGAACTTCCTTACAAAGTTGATTTTACCAAAGAATGACTTCATTTCTTTCTTGCTAGCAGGAGACGGGATCTTGAGTATAGCTTCCACTTGTTCTGGATCAATGGAAATTCCTTTCTCAAAGATAACGTGTCCCAACAACCTTCCCTCTGTAACTCCAAAGATGCATTTCTTTGGATTGAGAGATTTACCAAATTCCCTACACTTCTGAAACACCTTGCACAAATCTGCTATATGGTCACCTCTCTTCTTGGAAAATACTATCATTTCATCCATATAAATAATTATGCACTTACCAATTATGTCCTTAAACGCAATGTCCATGGCCCTCTAAAATGTGGCCCCAACATTAATCAAACCGAAGGGCATTCTTCTGTAGGCAAAAGTTCCCCACTTAGTGGTGAAAGCAATTTTTTTCTTGTCTTCATACTACACCATAACCTGGTTGTACCCTGAGTAGCCATCCAGAAAAGACATCATCTGAGATCCATTGACAATTTGAAGTACTTCATCCAGTGAAGGTATTGGATAATTATCCTTTTCTGATGCTCCATTGAGGTTCCTAAAACCCACACAGAGTCTAATTTCACCATTCTTTTTTCTTACAAGAACCAGGTTTGCAACCCAGGTGGAGCGTCTGACTAGGAATATGATTCTTGCAGACAACAGCTTCTGCATTTCCTTTTGAATTATGGGTTCCAGTAGAGCATTGATGGGCCTCTGCCTCTACCTGAAGGGTCTTACTCCTGGATTGAGAGGGATAGTGTGAGTTATAATTGATGTGTCATAGGTCTTCAAGTCTTCATAACTCTAGGATATCACATCTTGATATGTATGTAATGCATCGATTATTCCTTTCCTCTCTTCTGGAGTACATACTTTACCAATGAAGACATTCCTGAAATCCTCATGAGTTCCCATATTATACTTTTCACATTTTCCATTGATGGAATCCTTCTTGGCATCTTGTTCCTAATCTCTGACCTTATCCAGATCAAAAATCCTCTCTAATTGCACCATTCCCCTGGGAATAGTATTGGTCTTCAGATTAATTACTCCTTCCAAATCCATCTCTGCTTCTTGGAGTTCAGTTTCATCAATAATTTGAGAAGCAAAGACATCCAAGCTCATGATAAAATCTAGGATATGCTTATCATCTTCAAATACCTTGAAATTAGTAACATTGTCAGGTACTGAAGGTACTGGGGTCATTTCCACCGTAAACTTCTTCAATTCAAAAAGAGACAGAGGTTGCAATGTACTAGCTACCTAAGCAAGGGAGTCAGCCATCTAGTTTTTACTTCGTGGGATCAACTAAATGTTGAAGGCATCAAACCCTTCAATAAGGTCCCATACTCTGTTTCTACAATTGGTCATTCTTCTATCATGACAAGAGTACTATCTCCTAACTTTCTTAACCACTAACTCAGAGTCCCCAGAAACTTGCAAGATCTTGACCTTTTTCTTTAGTGCCATTAACAACCCATGGACCAAAGCCTCGTATTCTGCTACATTATTACTGCAATGAAATTGAATTCTATGAGCAGCAAAGAAAGTCTTACCTCTTGGACTGATTAACTCAAATCCTGCTCCAACTCCTTACTTTGATTTGGATCCATCAAATCTTAAAGTCCAACAACCAGCCACTGCAGATTTCCTTGTATCTCTTGCACTATTGCTGCTGGATGGTTCTTCAGAAAGCATCACTTTCTTCTCCTTAGGGTCTTCTTGATCATTCTGGATATTAATTTTGACTGTTGGAGTGGGATTGATACATTTTTGCACTTTCTCCACTGCAGTCTAAAATAAACAACAATCCAATTCAGAATGGGAGGCATTATGGACCATGCACCAATTTGGAAAAAGAAAATCTCCAAAATTCATTTCCCTACCCAACTGAATCTGATCCTCAATGCACTTCTAAATGAATTCCTGGAAATTTTCCAACAAGCCAAGCTGATTATCTTCAAGATCATCGTCATTTTCAACTGGTTCCACCAAGGCTTCAGTACTACTGGATTCTATTGTAAGGTCAACAGGCGATGTGTGGAACATAAAGACTCCCTCTACATCTGACTCCTCAAAAGGGGCTGCAAGCACATAATTACCCATACTTACTTCTGATATCAGGATTTCATTGGAGGTATTTTGATATTCTGTGATCATGTATTTCATCCTGGGTTCTCTTTCAATTCTAATCTGGTTTGGCACTCCCTTCCAGGGAAGCCACATATGAGAGTTATCAGTTGATACATATCCATTCAAGGCCCTAGTAAAGTCTCTTCCCAAGATTAGACCATAAGCATCAGGTATATCAGCTACCTATATATTAATAACCTGCCGAATTCTAGGATCAGAAGCAACCTGCATATGAATCTGTAGACACGTCAAATTAACATTATGCATATTCATCCACTCATTGAATTGATCAAACGCAAAAAATCCATTCATTAGGTAAATCGGGTCAATCCAAAGGTTTAATCAAATAATACCATTTCATCTCTCATAAATCATTCAACCTTCATCTTGCATCATCCATTTAATTAAATAAATCAGGGCTTTATTTAAATCAAACCCAAATCATATTCCACCATTTTTCGATTTAAATAAATCAAATATTTAAGTCCTAAAAGTAAAAATCATCTAAGCACCATTAAATCAGCATAATCATCATCTATTTAATTTAATCTTGATTAAATCTAATGCTAATCTTACCCACTTTCATTCTCTAGATTTGGCCACTTGCACATGAAATTGCATTTAATTGATTTATCAAAATCTTTATTTTCAACTTGGCATAAAGGGAGAATATTCTCCAAGTTTGAATCTCCCCCCAAGTGGACATGTACACCCAATAGAGCATTTATGAGGACTTACATGTCTCTTACATGTCCCCTTCCAAAGGTCAAACTCAGCATTCATTGCAAATTTGAATTCAAATTTTCCCTCTCATGGGCACTCTTCCCAAATCTTGCACATACATCAACCAATCACCACTTGACAAGTGTCCTTTCATTGGTCCAATCTTAGTCCCACATTGGTCTCTCTTCAACACTTAGCATCAAGAAAATCTATAAAATAGAGGCTTCATCTCTTATCAAATCCTTCACAACCTCCATAATTTCATCCAAAAAGCATATGCAAAGTTACTCTCCTTAAGAACTAATTTTGCTCATCATTTCCATTGCATCATCATCACTAGCTATCAATCAAGGATTGGGAAAGGGTCACTAGCACATGTGACACCAATCCAATATGGGATAGATTGATTTCATGTTTTTCTTTGTAGGCTTTTATGTATCTTGTTATTAGATAGCATTTTAAAACATGTTAGATATCTCATATGGATGTTGAAGGTTTGCTTTGCTTGGAAACTAATCATGTTTGTCTATGTTAGTTACTAACCATTTGCAGATTTGATGTCCACAAAATGGCGCTAGAAGGAGGGTTGTTTCATTGTTTGAGGCTTTGTGAAATCTTATTTTCACGTTGTCTCACTTGGATTACTATTTTATATCATCTTGGCTTTATACTTTAAATAAGATTCAATTATATATTTTGTGTGTGTCATTTCAGCATAATCTGTTTCACTTGCATAGCGTACATTTGATTGGTAGACTCAAATCATCTATGCATCAGAAAATTGTTCTTATATTACTTCATCTATTTCTGCTTTTGCAGCAACCACACTTTTTGTTCTATAAATGTATTATGTTTTACAACAGTCATTAGAAAAGTACGATGCGTAGTTAGTCTTTTAGCATAGATCTGATGAATTATCCCTGATGTGAGGTCAAAAGTCACTTTGTCAGCACAACTATCAGCCATTAGTCATACATTTACATGCATTACACTTTCTAAAGTAGCTACTGCCTCTTTCAGATTGATTTTACAATAGAGTTATGCAAAAGTTCCAAATGCTGCAACAGCTGGGATTTAAATGTTGGAACTACTTTGTGGTTTCCAGTTTCTATCTTATTCAAGATGCGATCAATTTTGGAAAACAACCCATCTACATCCTCTGCAGCAGTTTCTAGCTCTGATCGAATATCCGACGCCTGCTCAACAAGGGATTTTTCTGATGACCCTGTAGCTCATTGATTTGCTTGTCCTTGGAATCAAGTTCACATTCTATACGATCAATCTTTTCAGTCATAGACTTCTTTTCAGCTTCGCCCTGAATAAAGCTTCTTCACCATCACTAGCTTCGCTGTATCCACCACTCACTGCATTTTCTTTGACATGGTTCTTACAATGTTTAAAGTTTCTATCATTTTTGGTAGAGTCTGTTGTTGAGCTGGATTATGGTTTGATGCATGTTCGATAAATGCTAGTGAATGCATTTGAAACCTACTGTTTAATGAGTTTGAAATGAGCTGATAGAGTTTGCTGTTGATACATCTTTGAAGGAGCGCTGCAATTTTCAAGGGAGATCACCACTTGGAAGATTGCTACGGTCGGAGTCATCAAGAGATAGTAAAGGCGTCTACGAAACTATAGCAAAGATTGCTTACATGTCTGCCACAACATTTTCAACTATAACATCTGATGAAGGCAGTAAGGATGCTGGTAAAGATATTTTTTTCCAAACATTCTGCGCGCCCTTCCTACAGTTCAGTCGACGCTGATCAAGGTTGTAGAACCTGGCTTTACGCCTGACAGTTGCATTAGCTTAAAAGTTTGTAAAGCCTATTCAGCAAATCCATTTTATGCATATCTTGAGTAACTTGAGCTAGGGGGATGCCGGTCAAAGGTTGTTTGGCGAGGCTTTAAGCCTGCCAACCGCTTTAGTTTGAAAATTTTAAAATAGTGTTGGAATTCAGCCACTCACTTGCGAAGTGCATTTAGTTTTGGAAGGCTCGATATTTATGTCGCACATGGAGTGTGCCTTTGTTGTAGGCATCTTGTCAGCTAGCTAGGTGTCCTGACAAAACAATTCAATGGCTTTGATTGCTAGTTTGTCGCCCATGCTTCGGTGGTTATTATTTACAAGGTCTTGGTTTATTGTTGCACGTTTTCAAATCCAATAGATCTGTGCATTTACCTCACACAAACAAAGGCATTGAAGTCTGCTGGCTCTTTTATGCCTATCGATAGCACTTGCTTGAAAAATTCATACATCTTTTATGCAGATCCTGCAATCCTTTCAGTCCATAGGATAACATCTTGTTGAAATGTCTTGTCAAACAATTTAATTGCCTTGACTGCGCTGCTATAGTTTGTATTTCATTCATTATTAATCGTAACCTACATTGCAACACTTGGTCCTGCGCAGTTACTTCTGTTGCCTCTGCATTTACATGCTCTGATTGTACGCATTTTGATTGTCTTTTAGTGTACATCAGTCCCTGCGTATTTGTTTCTATCTATGGGTGACCTTGATAGGATAGCTTTGATCATTTTCTTTTGTTGTACTAATGGTGTGATATGCTGATTTTGTGAATCCTAGATCTAAATTTAAAGCTACTAATTCTTTTGCAAAGGAGGGAATGGATATTTATCTTGTAAGGTCGTGACAGTGCAGTGAAGATACTAGTCAAACGATGCAACTAAACAATAATGAAGGTGCCAAAAGGTCAATAAAGGAAGATTACACAACATCAAAAGTCGTTCCTTTCAGTATTGACAATCCTTGTCAATAATTTACGTTCTTAACTAACCTTTTAGTAGTGCTATGATTGCGAAAGGGTTTTGATTTCTGTACTTGATTAGTTCGGCCTCTTTACTTTGGGAAAAGTGACAGGTGTTTTCTAAACTTCTTTATGAATGCATTGGATTATCAATCAAATCTACTTGAAGTTAAAGCAATAGGAAATACACCAAATGATGAATAGAATGTCTTAAAGGAAAGACTAAAATGTTATTGGTTTTGCAGATTGAAGAAAAAGGCGAAGGTGGACATCAAAATCAAGCATTGAAATTGAGTGAAGACAAAATCAAGCATTGGAATCAAATGTAGGAATCAAAGCGAAAATAAAGCAAGATTGGGGTCAAAGAGAATTGAGCGTTCAAATTTGAAGTTGACAAAAGGCATTTTTTAATGCTCATTATGATAAACTAGAGCTTCCATTTTATGCTTTAGTTTTCTATTTTAAATCAACTCACACTTTATTCTTTGGGCTTTAAAATGAACTCGTCAAAAAGCTTTCAATTATCATTGCAAAGGAGTTAAAATGAACCTTAGACAAAATTGACTAGATTTTTTTTGGGATTAACAAATTGAACAAGACAAATTTCACACTTCATTTTGGTGCTTAAAATGAACTCACAATTGCTTTGAAGGCTATAAATGAACAAGTGCTTGAATTGTGTGATTTTGTCTTTTGAGTGCGTATCCTCTCCCCTTGCGCTTCGCGTGATCTAGGGTGCAAGAGAAACACTCAAAATACATTTTATTGCTTTGAAACACTTCGATATGGGCTTAAAAATTGAACATCTTGTGCGAGTGTGAGTAGGGGCATTTTCACGTATATTCTCTTTCTTTGTGCCATCAAAGATTGATCGAGTTACGAATTGTGTCTTTGCTTGCTTTTGTTTATCTTAGAGGGCCTGCCTTGGGGAAAAAGTACTCACCCAAGGGAACGACTCAACCGGTAACACTCTAAAGCCAAGAGTATTTCCAGCCGGGATATAAATGTGGGTATTGGTTAAACGCCATTATCACGCGGTTGGCTCCAACAAGATGGATCCGAAAGGGGACTCTTGCCATATGGGTCAATCTCCACGAAATGGAAAGTCTGAACTAGAACCCTTGTTTTGTAGTGGCCTATTTATCCATTGAGCGAGTTTATCAAAGTGGTGCATTGGAACTTTGATTCCAAGAAGTTACTTGCCATGTCCGATCTTGGTTGAAATATAGAGGTTAGGATTTCATCATACCTCTATATTTTTCCTTGGTTGCATGTAAAATCATCTCTTCTATGAAGGGCATGAGGCAAGCCCACTAAGAAAAACGTACCCATTAAGCTAGGATGTTACATTGCTTGTTTGAAAACACAGTGCGTTTATCGAAAACATTTGCAAACCAACATTCAACATCATCATCAAGACTTCAAACCCCTTAGTTTGAGAAAATACCTTTGACAAAGCCCAAGAACTATTGCTTACCCTTGGGATTATGTCCTTAGAGGTTCCTAAGTAATTGGGTTTACATCTTAATTTGCTCTTACAAAGGTCAACATTAGGCAATCCTTGTCCTGATTTTTTGGAACTTCCACATAGCACTTTGTGGGATGAAAAGAAGTTGTGACATTGGACATTCAGTTTGAAACCTAATCAAGAAGTGTGTTTGTGGTAAAAAGTACTCATTAAGCAAAGATAACAAATTGGACCCCACACATGTGCTTGATATCTCTTGGTCATGTTGGTCTTTTGATTGCTCTTAGAGAAAAGTGTGTTCTTCAATACCTTGGCCTAGTAAACAAAGTCTCTCTAAGTCTCTTAGGATCAAATCAAACACTTCATCCATCCAAACACTTATCCAAATTCATCCATCCAAAACAACTTTAGAGCTTTTGAAAACATCATCCTAGACTTGGGTAAATCATCCTTAAATCAAATCAAAGTCATTTGTTCAATTAGGTGTGTGGGGATGCATCCTTTCTCATACATTTAACTAAATCAACCATCCTTTGAACAAGTTCATCCTAAGATCACATCCAACATCTTAGGGTTTACAAGTTCATCATCCAAATCAAACAAAATCAAAATCAAACCCTAAGTCTAGCATTGATCCAAAGTTCCTAAACATTTGTCACTCATATCATTTACACATTTCATCCTCCATCTCATCATTGGTCCTAAGAACCTTAGAGGTCACTTTTGCTACAAGATCAAAACACAAGAAGAACATGGAATATAAACTAGATTCATACATCATGAGCGGTCCAAACCAACCAAACTATCCAAGCCTCACGAAATTATGGGATTATGGAAACTCACATCCATACATAGGATCACTATCTCCTACGAATATCAATAGCACAACGAATGTGAGTATGCCCAATCTGAATTTTGGAACACATCTCCCCATGATAGATTTAAATCAAAGTCCAAATTTACAAGTCTATCCTCCAAACAATCAATACATGAGTCTTCAAACGAGCAACATCATTCCACCAAATCCCTACAAACCAAATGTGGGTGTACCAAGTGCAAGTTTTTGAAACATGAATCCTAACTCAGAAAACTTTGGAAAAATGATTCCCAATACCAACAATGTTCATCCTATCATGCCAAATCTGAACATCATCCCAAATCAAAACATTATCCAAAGTCAATTTTCCCATAATCCCATTCAAAAACCACAAGTAGGCATCCCAAATCAGCTTAAACAAAAGCCAAATCAACTATCTCAAGTGAGTCAAGATCAAAATCAAGAACAAATTTGGCGAGATCAAATTGCGGAACTTTCCAAAATAGTTGAGGTATTGCGCCAAGGGAAATCTCCACCACCATTACCTACATCATTCCTTGGTTTAGGGCTTCCCCCTTTACCTAACACCAATCATGCCATCCAAGTCAGTCCACCTAACATCAATCAAACCATCACGACAAATCCTTTGAATATACCATCGACATCACACCAATGGATGGTATCTAATCAAACAACAACATTGATCCCAAATCACAATACGGTCTCCCAAGGACCTATCACCTCGGTCATTCCAACCATCACTATCCCTTCAATCATTCCAAACACCACTATCACACCCATCACATCTCAACCTCTCACTACCATGATCGCTCCGAGCGTATCTCAAACACTTGTCACTACATCCAACATGATTCTAAATCCACCACCACCCCCACCACCACCAATTTCCACCACATCAAACCAATACAACGCGACATTACAAGCTGCTTTTCAAAAGGGATTCCAACAATATCTAGCCATGCAACAAGCAACACAAGCTCAACAAGTGAAACAATCCTCTCAAGTTGCCCAAGCCTCTCAAGCTACCCAACCAACACGAGCACAAACACAAAAGATGACAACTATTGAAAACAAGGATCAAGATCAATCCATCACTGAGCACACATTTACTTCATCCAATGATCAAATCGACATATGTAAAGAGTCACTTTTGAATCACGATCAAAATCCACCAACAAAACTTCGACAATGAGCCAATTCAAGAAATATCAACATCACTTGACTCTATGGTCGAAGACATTCACAATTTCTTCCGCAATTGTCGAAAAAATGATCAAAACCTCTCCATCGAGGAGCACATTGAGGATGTATCTACACAATCCAATGATCAACTCACCATACATCAAGAGCCACTTTTTAGTGATCTCTTTCAAGGAGTGTTAGGATTATTTGATCCAATTGACATAATGCACAATCAGTTCACCTATGATCATGTTGAAAATGTCTCTACATCGCCTTACGAGTTAGAGGACATATCTCAAGAATTTATTCCAAAGCATGATCAAAATCTTTCACCAAGGTCTAGCAATGGTCCTTTTCAAAACATGTTGATCCCCTTTGACCGCATGATTACAGATACTGAAAGAACCCTGAACTCGACACTTGAGGATATTGAACCACTTACCATGTACAATGATGACATCCAAGAACCATTTATAAGCAATCCATCCTTTGGAACTGATCCATGTCAGGAACTTGATCTAAAGCATGTCAAAAGAAACTGAAATCATTCGAGATCAAGCATTTATATTTTCAAGATACTACAATCATCTAATGAACACTCTCTTATCCATGCAAGATGATCATATCCATGTAGCACATACTCCTCCATCTACCCATGAGATGCTTTCTACAGATGGGAACGTAGATGATCTTCATCTAGAACAAGATTTTGTTACACAAAAAGAACAAATTCTTAACTCCTACAATCAAATGGAGTTGTCAACATCAGGGTCAAATATGTCCCAAACTCAGATTGAGGACATCATGAATAAAGATATCCATCATTATCCACTCAACAAAACAAGTCAAATAGAACATCCAGAGTTAGCGGAGCAGCAAATTGAAAGAACATCAACTACGGTGGTCATTTGTCAGAGCATGTTTACTGAACAAGACATCTCAGAACAGGAAGAGTCAAAGAACGAAGATACTACCACAATACTGGGGGAAACTTTGTCTCAAAAAAATGTCAACATAGGGAGCACGAAGAGTTCTTATGATGAAACCATTTCCAATACTACAACCAGTCACGTCATGAATCGTCATCCACCCATCACCCCATCCATGAATTGGGACCAACGTCAAAAGAAAGATTTGAATCAAAGTACGAAGAACGTTATCAAAGCAAAAGAAGCTGATAAGCATAATGGACAAATAAAATACAAATGGATACGAAAAAATACAAAGAAAGATCATCCCTATCAAACTCCATCAGTCAAAGAAACTGTGGGGAAAACTAAAAGAGGGAAAGGTATCCATCAAAGATTTCCGCAAAATCAAAAGCAAGCTTTTCAAGCGACGTACAAAGTATATCAAGCAGTTGGTCCTAATTCCACGCACACTTCCGTATCCACCCATCATTGCTCATCTTCCCAAGTTTGGAGATTCAAAGGTTCCAAACTATCAACCAATCCATCTCTTATCCCTAAACACACTCCATCCATGCCTCCACACATGATATCCAATTCTCATATTAACCATGTGTTGGAAATGACCCTTCATCATAAGGATTCTGAAGGCACTTTATCACGATGTGCACACCAAGACAAAGTTAACTCCGGTATCGACGAAGCAGATCAAGAATCCCAAAAGCTGCATTCAAGTGCACGTATCTTAGCAAAGCAGCTCCTTCAAGCAGGATATTGATCGCACATTATGATAGGGGCATCTACATCAGCAACACCTTGTGGTTCAGCATGAGCTTTAAATGTTTCACAAAAAAATACAAAAAAATCAAAAAAAGAAAAAAAAAAAATCCAAAAAATTAAAAGAATTGAAAACAGTAAAGATAAAAAATCATCCTCTAGTGAAAACCACTATGGTGGCGCTTTGGGCAAGACCATGATGAAAACCTGGCAAACAGGCATCATGAGTAGAATCGAGCATCTATGTGCGCCAGTTCAGTTGAAAGCATCTCATCCCATCCGTAATAAATCGAGCATTCCATCCATCTTAGCCATAATAAATCCATTGCATCCATGAACCATTTATCCAATCCATCTTTATCCATTTGCATCCATAGTCCAAGTTATCTTGATCTTGATGAAATTTTGGGGCACACTTTGTGCTTGCTTATGGTAAACATCTTGACATGGTTCGTTTTCATGGATCCTATCCAAAGTAGCATTATCTGAGCTATAAAGCATTATCCAAATGAGTATTCTTTTCCAAAGCACCTTATCTTATTGCAAGATAATCCATGTCCCTCCATCCATACACTTATCAGAGCATCTATCCATAACATCCCATACGTTGCTAGACATTGGGGGCAGATATGTACATCTTGCTTCGAGAATAAATCTTGATCTATATCCTTCACCTTATGTGGCGATCTGAACATTGAAAAACATGAAATAAAATTGGTCAAAGCATTTGTATCACTATCCCATGACACATTTTGACGAGAAGACATTCCTTATCAGTCTTCATCTTTCATCAAACATCAATCGATATCAGTTGCATCTAATGCACCCTTCAAATGTCACATCAAATCATTCGAATAACTTTTGTTCTAAATCAAGCTTCATCAATCAGGATCAATCAAATCCAATCAATCCATCATCATCTTTGGGATATCCTTCCCAATCCTTGTGTTGCTTAACACTATCCTTGCATTGTTGTGCATCCTCAACAATGTTATCATCATCATCAATCCCATCAACATATCAATCCTTGTGTTGTTTAACACTATCCTTGCATTGTTGTGTATCCTCAACAATGTTATCATCATCATCACTCCATCGATTCGATTAGTCAACCTTAGCTTGGTCTTCAACAAAATCCAAAATAGAGCACTGATATCATCACATATCCATATTGAAATCGTCAAAATCATGCAAAAATCCAAAAACATTCATAAAATCAGAAAACATCAAAAACATTGAAATCCAAACTATGCCATCTCTGAGCTTAAATGTAGGCAAGGCTAATCTTTGATCAGCCCCCGAGACATCAAAATCCAAAAACATTCGAAAAACATCAAAATCCAAAAAAATTCGAAAGACATCAAAATCCAAAAACATTTGAAAGACATCAAAATCCAAAAACATTCGAAAAACATCAAAATCCAAAAAAAATTGAAAGACATCAAAATCCAAAAACATTTGAAAAACATCAAAATCCAAAAAACATTCGAAAAACATCGAAATCCCAAAACATCGCAAAATCAAAAAATCAAAACATTTGTAAAATCTCAAAAAAACCAAAAAAAACCTCAAAACATTTCAAAACATCAAAAACATCCAAATATTTGAAAAATACATCCGTCTCATCTCGCTTGCACCTGCAATAATCAATCGTCCATAATAAATTGATCATCACCTTCATCCTTTGGCAACACAAACAAAAACAATCATAGCAGTCAGCAATAAGCAAACTTCAATCGTAAAAATCTAAATCGAAACAGCAAACTGTTAAAACAAAATCAAACTCTTGATCAGTCGCAAACATGTCAGTCGACCTTATATCAAAATCCTATCAATCAAACTTATCAAACCATCGTCATCCTATACAATGCATGTCCTAGGATATATCATTCCGACAATGGGCATCATTTTGGATATCACTTTGGATTCTTATCCTATCAAAACAAATCACTTTGGCTAGAGGTATGAAGAACATTGAATGTTTGCATACTTGATTTTTTCTTTTGATTTATCTTATTGCGCTCATTCCAAGGACCTCTCAATGATATCCAAATGAAGGATTTAGAGAGAGGAATGGGGCAACGATCATCATTCTTTTGTATGTTGTGCTTGTTGGACGTTCTTGTAAAATAACTTGGCGAATACTTTCTTTGTTAGATATGTATGGAGGATGTTTTGGATGGCTTGTTGACTATTGCATTGATTGGTTATACCTTTCCGTGTTTTGGTCCAAGGTGTTTAAAACTTCTAAATTGCATCCTAGCAAGGTTTCCGTATGTTAGGTGTGAACAAGAATACTCCTATCTATTTGTCGAGTCAAAGTCCATCACACTAAGTACAACGCCATCCTGGTCCTTTATACCTTGATGCATCGTGCTTAGGCGTTTTATCAAACATAAAGTAAGTGATCCTTTTAAAAATCCCAATCCTTGATAAGCAAATCATCATCATCATCATCTCTAATAAAGTCTCGACCAATCATGGACTTGTTGGATCCTCTTGTCATCATCTAATTTCTTCATTTTCTGCACTATCATCATAGCATGAATAGTTAATCATCATCGCCAATGCATCCATCATGCATCCGTCATGCATCCGTCATGCATCCATCGTACATCCAGAAAACTATCAGCATATCACATACATAATAGGAAACATCGATCATTTTACATGCATTGCATTTGCATCATCATCATAATATAGATCTGTTAGTCTAAGCATCTGCATAAATAATCCATTGCATAATCATGGCATATCACATCATCCATCTCATATCATAGCATCTTTTAAGTTGTTTACAATAATATAGATTTGTTATTCTAAGCATCTTAAAATCATCTCATTTGCATCGTCGTCCATAACCACCCATTTTGAACCTCTTTATCGCGAGATCGACCCTCAAATCGAATCTTTTCGCTCGATCTCTCGAGGGGGCAATGCACCAATGTACTTCTTTCCGCTGGGGCATCCGAAAAATCATAATTTTTTTAAATTTTGATCATGGAAAGTTTATTCTTTGAACCAACGCAACAAGTACATTGCTTCAAAGAGGGGCAAAATGTAGACACATCAAATTAACATTATGCATATTCATCCGCTCATTGAATTGATCAAACGCAACAAATCCATTCATTAGGTAAATTGGGTCAATCCAAAGGTTTAATCAAATAATACCATTTCATCTCTCATAAATCATTCAACCTTCATCTTGGAGCATCCATTTAATTAAATAAATCAGGGCTTTATTTAAATCAAACCCAAATCATATTCCACCATTTTTCGATTTAAATAAATCAAATATTTAAGTCCTAAAAGTCAAAATCATCTAAGCACCATTAAATCAGCATAATCATCATCTATTTAATTTAATCCTGATTAAATCTAATGCTAATCTCACCCACTTGCATTCTCTAGATTTGGCCACTTGCACATGAAATTGCATTTAATTGATTTATCAAAATCTTTATTTTCAACTTGGCATAAAGGGAGAATATTCTCCAAGTTTGAATCTCCCCAAGTGGACATGTACACCCAACAGAGCATTTATGAGGCCTTACATGTCTTTACATGTCCCCTTCCAAGGTCAAACTCAGCATTCATTGCAAATTTGAATTCAAATTTTCCCTCTCATGGGCACTCTTCCCAAATCTTGCACATACATCAACCAATCACCACTTGACAAGTGTCCTTCTTTCATTGGTCCAATCTTAGTCCCACATTGGTCTCTCTTCAACACTTAGCATCAAGAAAATCTATAAAATAGAGGCTTCATCTCTTATCAAATCCTTCACAACCTCCACAATTTCATCCAAAAAGCATATGCAAAGTTACTCTCCTTAAAAACTAATTTTGCTCATCATTTCCACTGCATCATCATCACTAGCTATCAATCAAGGATTGGGAAAGGGTCACTAGCACATGTGACACCAATCCAATATGGGATAGATTGATTTCATGTTTTTCTTTGTAGGCTTTTATGTATCTTGTTATTAGATAGCATTTTAAAACATGTTAGATATCTCATATGGATGTTGAAGGTTTGCTTTGCTTGGAAACTAATCATGTTTGTCTATGTTAGTTACTAACCATTTGCAGATTTGATGTCCACAAAATCATATTTAATTCCCCTACAACATTAACTTCAGATCTATCCAATTGCGTAACTTTCTTTTGGGAATCAGTAGGAGTAATACCCAAAGCTCGACAGACACCAAAGGGCATTACATTGGTGGAAGCACATGAATCCAACAAACAGTTGAGCAAGTGCTTATCGAATATGCGGACATAAATCAAGAATGGAGGAGTATCCATTTTCCCTTGAAATAGGGTTAAGGGAGTATCCACTTGAGCAACTTGAGTTCTATATTTCTCCTTTCTTTTATCTCCAGGAGGCACATGAACTTGATTATGAGTCTGATTTTTCCTTCCTACCATTTGAGAACTAGATACTTTATTGATACTTTCACTAACTTATCTATCTTGTGATATGGAATTTTCATTGTAAGCTCCTAGAACTACATTCCTAATGGTTGGAACTCTCAATAATTCAAATGCAGAGAGGCTTACCTTTAGCTTCTTGAGTTCTTCTGCAACATATATAGCCAGTTGTTCCTCACTCAGATCAGCAAGAGTCTCCTTTGGGTATTCCACCACCCTGTCTCTACTTGCTTCAATAATCTTTCCCTTTGATAGATCCGTTTGTGCTTGATATTTAGAGAAATACTACCTCGACACTGAAGGATATGACAAATTATTGCTGGCATTAGGATTTGGAGGTGTTGTGAAGTTTTTTGGTGGAATGGAGGTGGTGAAGGGGCCTCCAACTTGTGGATGTATATGCGGTAGGTTTCTCAAATCATACTTCTTGACAGGCCTCTGGAAGGTTTGTACCTCTTCAACATAAGCTTCCTCTTCATCCATGGGGCCATTGTCATTCACTGGATTTTCATCAAACAACAGTTTAATCTCATTTGCATTGCACACCTAGTCTGCCTCTTCCTTAAGCTGGTCTAATTCTTCTTTAGGCACATTTTCCTTGCTTTGAGGAAAGGTATCATGATTCAATACTAACACTGATGAGTCATAGTGAGTAGATGGCATCATTTCTTGACTACCTACATTATTCTCCACTTCATACTAAAAAATTGAAGCTGTTGTATGGAACTCTTGACAATCTAACTCAGAATGCTGACTCGTTTTATGGAGCCTTCACCATCTTGACAAAGCAGCCTCCACCAAATATATGCCATTAGGAGGCTTCTATTGATTGACTAGCTGATTGATTGGTTGATCCAATGGGGTAGGGACTCCCCCATTGTTAACCCTCGTATTCCAAGTCCTTTTCTGCCTAGGTGGTTCTCTTGTCGAACCCTTGTCCACCTACTTGCCCTCTATCAAAGTTCTGGCTTGAGGATTGTCCTTTATCATAATTTTGTCCTCTGTCATTATTATATCCTTTGTCATTATTATATCCTTTGTAATTGTTATATCCTCTTTCAGGATGCTACCCCTATCAAAATGTTGTCCTTGTTGATTTTCTTGACTTTCTCTGCTATGATTGGCCTGCATATTTCTATGAATAGCTTGCAACTGACTATTGTGGTTCCTCAAGTAAGTTACCTCCATATTCAACTTCTTCACTTGTTTAGAAAATTCATCTAGTCTTTCCTTGTTAGGATTGTTGTATAGAGTTTGATTTACATTATTTTTGGGATATCCTACAGTATTGGCATTCAATGATTGGCTTAATACTTCATAATTCTGCAAGTACGTGGGAAAACTAGCCTGAGGTTGTGGATGAAGAGGTTGATTTACATTTTGTTGGGGGTAGTTGATTGAGGGTGGAACTTGAATCACAGGAGGTCCTAGGTGAGGGACCAGAGGCAACTGAGATACTGGATTCATGACAAGAGTGTGATTAGCGAGAGCCTGGTTGAGAGCTGGGACTTGTCCAGGGTGAGCAGTGGGTCCTAATGACGGTAAAGGCCCAAACAAATGTTGCCTTAAAGAAGTGCTAACCTTCACAACCTCTGCGTATGCATCAAGTAGGGTATTAGGAGGGCTATTCCTCCACTTCATGAAGGTGGTTGTCAGACTATCAAGTCCCTCATAATAGATCTCTAAAGCAGTGGCTTCATCAACAACATAGGGGGTATGCGGTCGGGTATAGGCATGATGAAACCTATTATTAAAGGACCCTATAGGCTCATGGACTTCTCTCTTAACATTAGTGAACTGATGGTAGAGCTCATTGGGACTAATGGTAATCCTAAACTTCTGTAAGAATGCAGTCTCCAGTTCGGTCCAATGCTGAATAGACCCGGCAGGAAAATTATTATACCAATAGAATGCATCTTCTCCTAAGGAATAAGGAAAGATCCTACATGCTACATCCTCATGATTTATTTCTCTATCCTTAAGGCTAGTCTAAAAGATCCTGATGTGTTCCTCAATAGTTCTATTAGGATCATTAACATGGAATTTCAAAAAAAAGTGCTCAGGGTTCTTGGGCATGACATTGTCATTAGTGAAAGTCAATGGAGATGGGTTATTAGCTAGAAAAGCCATTGGTGGAGCTGGGGGTGGTAATGGCTAATTTATGGCTGGATGAGGTTGTTGGATGGGAATGTCCTCAGATGAAGATGAAGATGAACTTGATGAAGATGAGAATGATGGAGATGATGAAGGTGGTTGGGTGGATGATGATTCTCCCCTTCTGCTGGTCCTTCTTGACCTAGTAGGGGCTGGTAATTCTTGAAATTCCTCCTCTCCTAGAGTAGATCTGGTTCTTCTTCTGAATCTTTTAGGAGAGATGGCAGACAAAAATTGATCCAACTTGCTTATTCAGGACCTCCTTCAAGCGCCAATCACAAAGGGACCTTACTACAAGCAAATACTGAATCTTTAACTTATCAGATCTAACAATATGATGATACTTCAATCCTAAATCTAACCCAAATGATAGAAGAAATAAAAAAAGATAAGGGTTTCAAAGAGATTTCTAAATTAAAACTACTCCTAAGATTAACAATGCAAATGATGAAATACTTGAAATGGACCAATCCCTCATAAACTAATTCTTGCTTAACCTAGATGAACCTGCAATTTCACTAAAACAGTGCAATCTTCGAAGGTATTAAGATTTTTAGATCATGAAAATTGATCCAATACAACCCAATTGCAATCGAAATGGATAAACTTCACAATTGAACTTAAGCACAATAAATATAAGGTCCAGGCTAACTTTGCAAAGCAACTAAGAATCAGCTAGGTGTGAAAAGTATGGACCAAGAATTGCTGCAACACTTCAAGCATCAAACCATAAACACCTTTGAATCAAATCTAATTCTAAATTTAACATACATCTAATAATCTTGAGCAATTTCAAAAGATAGAATCACAAGAACCATGCAAGGTAAGTCAACACAAAAGAGATCACCAGAAAATCACAATGTCTTCAATTGTATTGAATCACCGAACTTCAACAACAATTCTAATTACAACACTTACTCAAAATGAACTAACTTCTAACTCTGCTCTACTACCTAATTCGCTCTTGTATCAAAACTATCTATCTTTATCTATGTATCTATATCTTATAAATGAGGCAGAATGCCAAATTTATAGAAAACCCCCAAAGCATGTCGACCTAGCTAGGGTTTACAATAATAAAATAACCACAAACAGGTCGCCCCAAGGAGAATTCAAAATGAGATAAAATTGCATTAAATGTGTGAACTCCATCTAGGTCGGTTTGGGATCTCCAATATAATTCAAACCAATGCATGTGAAGGAGAAGGAAAATAATAGGGAAGCACAAATTTCAATGTAGCCCTGTATTAACTACTTCCTTCTATTTTTATCTATTTGATCTTGGACCTTCAAGAAGATTCCATCCAAGTCGGCCAAGAGTGGAGTAAACAACACTTTAAATTTCCTCTCCAATTCGGCCATAGGTGAATTAATAAATACTTTAAATCATCCTTCAATCGAACTAATCTCCTCAAGAGCCTCCTTGAAGACCCTGTTAAATTCAACCTACACTTAGCAAAAACCACTATCAATAATATCCATTATAACATGAAGATCAGAATTATCCCATCACCAATAATATATTCATCATCCAAATAAACCCAGGCAAAGATCAAAATCAACCCAGAAACATCGTGGAATCTAGGCCAGAAAGGAATTTCGGGGAAATCCAAGCCAGGTGGATTTTGGTGAAATAAGCACAAGAAGCATCCAAAAGTCACTCAATCAGCATCATTAATTAAAAAATAGCATGATACACCCTTGAATCATTCAAATCAATCATATAATATGATATCACTAACTAATAACTCACGCTATCCCTTAATTCATCGTTTTCAACAAAGGTTTAGAGAAATCCGCCCAAGACAGATTTCCATGAAAACAATCAATAGTCTACAAATTCTAGAATTTCGGGAAAATCTAGAGGGAGTGGAAATCTATGAAGCAGGTAAAACTCTAGAAAACTGCGAATTCGGGGAAATCAGGAGAAAATGAAAAGTTGGGGAATTCTGACCGAAGAGGAATTCCACGAAGATCTTAAAATGCCAAATACCATCATTTTCTCACGACCTTATTCACTCAAATTGATCGAATGATCACAAATTTGAGGACCTTGGGTATGGGACCAGTTTAGCCTAAACCTCCTATAGATCTTCCTTCAATTCTAAGCTCACTCAAAAGCAAATTACGATGAAATGGTGATGCCCTAGGCATGAAACCCTAAATTTTGACCATTAACGCACAGAGCAAGCTTGGACTCAGATAACTCGACCATTGGGTTCTCACAGAGGTTATTTACGACCCAAAAGCAAGGTATCTCTAGATGTGAATGAAACAATGAACTTGAAACTTACTTGGGAAACCATAAATTAGACAATATCATGCAACCCATGCCATGAAATGCCCAAACATACAGGAATTCGAACTCTAAGAAAATCTATAATGCCAAAGTACTACTTACATTCATCAATCAAAAGCAAGGAAACATGTACATACCATTTGATGAAGTGGAAATTGATCTTAGAAATAACAAATGTCAGCTTACTAGTGCTCAACAAAGAACAACAATGATAATGCCCAGGAATCACCACCAAATCCAACAATTTGCAAACCCAGAGCTCCAAATCAAGTCCAACATTCAAAGAAAAAACTCCTCAACTCAATTGAACACAGATGATAAAGCATAATGGCATGAGGATCCCCAAAGATCGACTAAATACATCCCTCACAAATCGTACAAGGAGCATCAATGAAGTTGACAAGACAGCCAGACAAAATCTAGAAACTTGACAAGACAACGAAATTTCAGAAAAATCCGATCCAGGTGGAATTCTGCAAAGAACCAAATTCTCCGAACGGAAGCACTGAAACCATTTCACCGGAGTTTTAGTGAAATCTGGGAAAATCTGGATGGGGCAGAAAATCCCGAAATATAGCAAAAACCCAAACTTTTGCTCATAACTTAGATTTTCAAAGAATATCATAAAGGGATCGCCAAAACAAGAAGGATAAACAATTAAGAAAGATAAAAAATTTAAGCTTATTCCAAGGCAAGGTAAAACCATAAGAGCGGAAGCAAAAGAGGGTCCCTGCTTTCAGCGGGGCGTGTGTGTGAAAAACTGCACAACACTTTGCTTGTCTTTTACCATTCTTGACTTGGTGGAGGAGTCTACAATATCAATTAAGTCCATTTGCTGATTTCTTGTAGGCCTTCCCAAGTTCATAGTCCCTTGCTGATAATTACTTAACTGGATCTCTGATCTATCCTTATCTACCATATAAATGGAACATACAACCACAATCTCTCCAACATTTTTCATCCTAGTGGAATGAAGGACCCTAGCCTTTTTCTTAGGCCTCTCCTTCTCAATCTCCTTCATCATATCAACCCAGTTCAAAGGTTGGGGGTGGACTACTTGTTTCTTTTCTAGGTTGAGCTTCAACCACATTGGGGCAGTATGAGTAGTAACAACTTGTTGTGAGGAAGAAGCAGTGGTAGAAGAGAGAGGTTGCAAAATGGTTTCCTTAGGTTGAGAATCAACCTCTTGATGTTGCTCCTTTTCTACAACTTCTTTTTCAAGCCTTTCATTTTCAGCCTTCTCCCTTTCCTCCTCTAATTTCCTCTTCTCATAAATTTCATCTCTTTGTTTATCTTATTCTTTGACTCTATCCCACATTTTATCTACCTCTTGCTGATGCTTGGCTTGTTCTTCTGCTTCCAACTTCTTTAGTAAGAGTTCCTCTTCATCCTTCTTTCTTCAAGCTTCCTCTACAACCTTGAAATTGGCTTCCATGGCTTCTCTATCTCCCTTCTTTGTTGAGCCTTTTATTCTTCTAACTCATGAATTTTATGTAATAGAGCTAACTTATCTCTTTCCTCTTTGAGTTTCAGTTCTGCTTCCTTTTGTTGTTGCTTCCTTGTAAGCTCTTCAACTTTTTCCTTAGCTTCTAATTCCTGTTGCTTAGCCAATGCATCATCTTGAGCTTTGGCATCAATTTCTTACTACTTTACAAGTTCCTCAACTTGTGCTTTGGCATATGCTTCTCTCTTACAATCTTCAAAATATTTCCATTGATCCTTATTAGTGAAAGCATACTCTTCCTCAACACCTCCAATGCTCTCAGTAGACACAGCTTTGGCAGGCTCATCATCTAACTATGTAGCTTCTGAATATGAATTGATGTCATGAATTTCAACCTCCATTTCCTTTTGTTTATCTTTTTAAGCCTAATAATGAAGGATTCCTTGAGGTACTTCTCTAGTGGAATCTTCTAGAAGGAGTGGTTGAGATGAAGTTCCTTCACCAGTAATAGTAGCTTCTTCTCCTTGTGGCTCATGAGATTCTAGGGCAGGTATTTCTAGATCAGCGTCTCCTCCAGAGCTAGGAGGGAGATATTCTAATTGCTCTTTAGGAGCCATTTTTTCTCTTTGTTCTTTTGTATCCTTGGGTCTCTTGTGCTTTCCTCTTCTTTGATGTTTGAGCCTCTGGCTCCTTTATCCTTATCACTACCCATTAGATACTCCTATCCATGACTATCCTAGAAATATGTTTAATATCAATAAATTCTTCCTCATCCCAATTGATGGGGTCCAAGTTCTTGGTACCAATGTTCTCTGCCTCATAGCCAGGATCCAAAACCACACCATCATAAAATAGTGTCTCAGGAATGTCCTCTTTTACTCCAAACTCAATAATCAATGGAATAGGAAGCCTTTCATAGCTTCTCTTTCTGACATCATATTCATCTTGCAAGTCCATCCAAAAATCTTCCAATATATTAAAATGCTTCTCAAAAATAGTAGGAAGCAAACCATTCATTTTATGTTCTGGATCAAAATACCTTCAGGATGTATAAAATCCCAACCTTAAGTGACTCAACTTATCACATACTACTTTTGCAACCACCAGATGAGCACAACTATATTCCCCCAACTTCATGGGAAACTTATGGCAGCCTGTTTTATGTTTACCTACAAATTTGGCATTGACCGCCAAGGCCTGATATATGAATTCCATGAGGAAAATACTTTCATTGCAACATCTTGGGAGTAGGTTAGGGTGTCCATCAAATCCTACCAATCGGAAGTAAGAGACCTTGGGGTATTGGATATACCAACGCTCCCATTCAACAATGAAAGCCATGGCATCTCTACTCATCCTGTATCCAGTATCTCCAGTCAATTGGTTAATGATGACACAAAGGAATGCATCATTAACTCTTCTATAATGTAGGTCTGATGTTTTCAAGGTTAATTGATCATAATGCTCCCATGCCTTCTTCTGTCCAGGAGCTTCTCCCAATGTTCCTACTACATTCAACCGAGGAAATATACCCATCCTTGCAGCAACATATATGACATATGAAGTCATGAAGAAGGTATTTGTTTTATTTACCTTGATCATCTGATTGTGTAGTCTGTTCGCCAAGATCATTTCCCAATCAAATTTTTACTTTCCACTCAAAATTGCCTCAATAAAAGGAAACATCCACTCCTTGAAGCATGCAAAATATCTTTTCCCAAATACCCTAGATAATATCATGATCAAGTCATCAATATCCTTTTGGAAATCTCCCCTCTTAGGTTTATCTAGCACCTTAGTTAGAGACTTCTTTTCAACCTTTAACCGTTTCTTGTTCATGTGAGCCCTATTGGCCTCTTTATGCTTGTTGAACAATTGTAATGCTTCTGCCTCATTCAATTGCTGAGGGTTCTGAGGGGTAGATGAATTCAACATAAAATTCATCATTTATGGGGAGAGATCAATGATAACATTGCCTTGAATGTCCACACATTTCCTACTTGCAAGGTTGTAAGCCTCTGTTGCTGTGATTATAAGCTCCAGGTACTAGACTGATAATGGGAAAATAGTCACATGTTTCAGCCTGGATTGGGCTATGCTCTCGGTTCTCCCAATTATATTTTTAGAGAAAATTTCTATTGAAAACTCCTCATATTTGAATGGGCCTAGATTTGTATCGTTAATATCATCCCAATCTGACTCTAACTTGCTTGCAGTGAGAGTAGCATTTTTGTGCTTGCATCTCAAGGTATAGGGAAGCTGCTCCACCTTTATCTTCTTAGGCCTAACCTGCCTTGAACTCTTGGCAGCCTATCCCTCCACTTGTAAAACTTCTCTAGATGCTCCTAACATTGCTTATTCCAGCAAAACAACCCTGGATTAAACCAATATAAAGCATGAAAATCAACATTAGTAGATTACCTTTGATATTACCTTGTCCTTCCCTAGGTAGCCTCTCATACTTAGTGAAATTTGAAACTTATTGGAGGTGAAACCAGGAAGAGAATAGGAATTAGAAAGCATTCAACAAAGGCAAGATCAGGGTTGGGGTTAGTATCAGAATTAGAACTGGGATCAGAATGGAAACCAGACCCGGAACCATTCAATAGTTCCAAGTCCATTTTCCATCCCAGCTCTGCTTCCACCAAAGGAAAAGGATACAAAAGTGAGAAAAAACCTTATCGGGAGCGGGATCAAAATCAGACCTAAACTCCAATGCACATACTCATGAGTTAAGTTTGTTCTTGGCTCCGCTTCCACCATTTTATCATCAAACACAAAGAAAAATTAGCCAACACTTAGAAATACTTAGGATGAGGTCACAAGAAGACTCAAGGTGACTTAGAATAAAGGGACAACCTCACTTTTGATAGAATAGGGGTAGGATCAAGCCACCTAGGGCACAATATTGCAAAGCAATGATGCACAAACCCTAGTTTGCACAACTCGTCAATTGAAGTAATTAGGGCTTCAAACACCCAACATGAAAACCATTGAATGGAAATGGGAATAAGATCATAAGGGTCATCAAAAAAATTTCCAACCTTTTAAAGCACATGAGACCCCTCGAATATGAAGCCCTAAGAAAAACTATGGCACGACAGTATAGATACCACCAAAATAGGAAAATGATAGTAGACCGACAACAATAAACTAGAAAAGACAAAAAGAAAACTGGAAACAAAAGGAAAAATAAAACAAAAACTAAAGAAGCAAGTGAAACAAAAATATAAACACACGAAGATTCATGAGAAAGGTCCTGTGAATGCACAACGAACACCACAAATAGGAAATGCAAAAAAAAACCAAAATAGAACAAAAACAAAAACCCACCTACCTCAAAACACTACCAAATAGGATGAAACTTGATGTGAATCCACTTGCAGATGCTCACTCTTGACCGAATCGTGCTCCTCTTTCACGCTTTCTCGACTCTGGTTCACTAAAACAACTTAGGAAATAAAGATAGTGAGCCAATTAACCTTGATTACAATTAAAAATCCATTTTGTGCATGTGAGGAGGCTGTAATTAATGCAATTAATGTGGTTGGTTAGGCGTGGAATCATAACGGGGATTAGTACACAAAATTTGCATATATTAGAGATAAAATAGAAACGAAAGCGCAGTTGAGATGGAATCAGGAACTTAAAGTAAGCTCCACATTTCATTTTGGTTCTGGTTCCGGCCTCATAGGAAGGAAAACAACAACAAAGGAATGAGGGTGGAATCAAAGTAAAAACAAAATCTGAAACATTTCACAAAGTTCCAAGTTTGGTTGCAATTCTGGTTCCACCAGGAGGAAAAGAAACCACAAGCAAACAAAAGGTAACTCAAGGGAGAAACAAACCCAAGAGTACAAGGAAAAACAAATAGACAAAGAAGATGAACAAGACAAGAATAGAGCTAGAACAAAAACCAAATCCAGACTTGGAACCCTCACAAAGTTCTGAGTCCAGTTTCCATTCCGGCTCTGCTTCTGCCAGACAAAAGGAACACAGAATTAGGAGGAAAAAGAAAACCTCCTAAGGCCCAAACAAAAACACGAAGGACAAACAATAATAAAGGGGGACCCATTTTGACCAAAAAAAAAATGGGGTGGTTATGCAAGACATAACAAATGGCGACTTGGCTGGGAAAATGGTTTATTTACCCATTTTCAAGACATTGAAGAATTTAGTCACCCAAAACTTACGGTTCATGAACATTTTAATCTTCAAGTATGATTAGTTATGAAAAACAAGGTTGAGTTGGAATCTCAAAATGTAAATCAACATTAACCACTTCAAATCTAAGTGTGTGCATGTATGGTGCATCCATTTTGGTAAAAGCTCATTCTACTCTTAAACAACTATATTCAAGATTCAAGCTACGTAAGTTGAATCCCTATGACTATCATGTGATAATATCTTAGGCATTGCTCCATTGCCAAACAGGTGTCCATAGCCTTGACAGATATACCTCTAGTTCTCTCAAAGTATTTCTCTACTACCAGACAGGTGTCCATAGCCTCGATAGAGATACTTGAATTACCCTTCTTGTATTGAGTTTGTCATTATTCAATCATTCTCTTTTCTTCTCATTTCATAAGCTTTTCTTGAAGGGATTCTTTATTAGATTTTCTCAATACTCAGATATAGTGACCTGAAATTTGGGGTTGAGAACTATAATGGACTTCATGACAGTGTCAGGATTCAGATTTTTCACCCAGACCTAAAATATAGTCACTTAGAGAAAAATAGTATTTTATGTAGAGCAAATGTTCTTATCTATTTTGTGATAGATTCAACCATGGTTTATGAGATCTCTTACAATATACCTATTTTTTTTTTAACCTTTCAGACCATTATATAGAAATAATACAATACATAAGTCTTGAAATGAACAAGATTCAATAGACATACCTGAAAATACCTAAACCGACTTCTCTCCTAGTACCTTCATCATATAGTGAATAACCACTCCTTATTTTAAAATAGAGAAACACAGAAATCACCCCAAGACACAACAACATAACACAAACCAATAGAACAAAACAAAACAAACAAACAAAATAACAAACCAACTAATTACATATGTACAACCAATCAAAACATTAGACCTCATGGACCAAAATAGTGTTTGAGAAATTGCCCATTGACAGGCAATGGAACAGGCTCTCTTGTTAAAGTACTCAATCGAAAGGCATTTTCACCAAGGATTTAAGGACCCAACAAAAGTTTGTAAAACTTCTAATGGTCCCCTTTCTTTTCCCTAGCTTTATCCCATAATAGTACCAGGTCTGATATCCTAAGAGCTTTGATCTTCACTCTTTTTTCAAACCAACGTTTGACAACAACTTGATGTTTAGAAAACTATTGTAAAGGAACATATCTTTGTTCTTCCATATTTAATAAATGGATTAGCCTAACCTCTATCCTATCATCATTTTAATAGAATTCTTGCATGAACCTAAGAAGATGTATATGTAGATGGATAGGAAAGACTGGGTCTTGATCGTAGACTAACTTGAATGGTGAATTCCCTAAGGTAGTTTTAATGCAATTTCTATCTTCTCATAATGAAAATCTCAGTTGGGTATGCCAATCCCTAGGATTGCTTTCTAACAATTTCTTAATCACTTCCAACAGATTTTTATTTGTAGACTCAACTACTCCATTCCCCTATGGGTAGTAATTAGAAGAATATTTTAATACTATCTTATGTTCATAGGCCCATTGAATAAATTCTATAGAATAAAAAGAAGGGCCATTGTCACATACCAGGGCAAATGGTACTCCAAACCTGGTTATGATGGATTCGTTTAGAAATTTGATGATGACCTCAATTGTGTTGTTCTTACAAGGTTGAGCTTTAGTCCAACACGTACATTAATTGGTGATCGTCAAAATAAATTTGTGACCTGCAAAAGAGTTGGGATTAATCACACCTACAAAGTCTAATGCCCATTGTCTAAAAGGCCTTACGTCATATACCAGATGTAGAGGCATTGCTTGATTACATTCCCTAGATGCAAAATTTAGACATGTATGACATGTCCTCGCATGTTGATGAGCATCACGAAACACATGGGGATAGTAGTAACCTAATCTCAAAATTTGGTGAGCCATGGAATCAATAGAATCATGTCCAGTACCATGTCTACCATGAAATTTTGTTATGGCTTGTTTCGCTTGCTGCTGATCAAGGAAACACAAGTAAACACCCTCAAATTTTATTCAATATAAAGCTCCCCCCTTGAGCATGTAATGGGAAATCTTCAGCCTGAGTGCTCTCCTCTGAGTGGCATTCATCCCATTTGGACATCTGTTATTTAACAATAGAAAAATAAAATCAGCATATCAGGGATCATTTTTAAATGATTGTACCGTATACTGCTGACAGGTAATCTTAGCATCAACATCTTCCATTGACTTGGATAGGTCTTGTTCTTGGACTAACTTCATCAGATTGATTTCCAGGTCAAATTATTGTAAGATTGTCATCCACTTCCCTTGTCTCTCCCCCAATTCACTCTGCATAAGAAGAGACTTTATAGTAGGGTCAGGGACTATGGCAATAATTTGACTACAGATGATGTAATGTTGGAACTTCTTGATAGCTCAAACCGGTGCAAAAGCCTATTTCTCCAAGGGTGGATATCTAACTTCAACATTTTTAAATAGAGAACTCATAAAATAAATGGGCCTTTCATCTCCTTCACCTTTTCGATGTGTCAAAACAGTGGCACAAGAATGGTTAGATGCAAAAGAATATATATAAAAAGGCTTCAGGTAGTTAGGGCTGGTTAGGACTGGTGCCTCTGAAATTGACTATTTAATCTATGAGAATTCAAATTTAGCCTGATTGCTCCACTCAATCTTAGCATCCTTCTTCATCATTTCGTTGAGGGGATTGACGATCTCCGCAAACCTAGTTATGAATTTCAACACGAAGTTTATCTTCCTAAAAAAGGATCTCATCTCCTTCTTGCTACTAGGCATGGTCAGTTTCAAAATGGATTCCACTCTATCTAGGTCCACTAAAATTCCCTTCTTTGATATTATGTGGCCTAGTATTTTTCCTTTCGAAACTCCGAATACACACTTCTTCGGATTAAGGGAGATTCCATAACTTATGCACTTTTGAAGGACCTTTGATAGATCTGCAGCATGATTTTCTCTATTCTTTGAAAACACAGTCAAATCATCCATGTATATAATAATACACTTACCTACCAAACCCTTGAACATGACATCCATTGCTCGCTAAAAGGTAGCTCCAACACTGATAAGACCAAATGGCATCCTTCAATAAGAAAATATCCCCCACTTAGTAGTGAAGGAAGTCTTCATTCTATCCTCGTAGTTGACCATTACCTGATTGTATCTTGAATATCCATCCAGGAATGACATCATTTGAGAACCATTTACTATTTGTAGCACCTCATCCAAAGAAGGAAGAGGATAATTGTCTTTCTGAGATGCTTTGTTAAGGTTTCTAAAGTCAACACATAACCTGATCTCTTCGCTCTTTTTATGAACAAGAACTAAGTTAGCAACCCAAGTAGAATGTCTCACTGGAAAGATTATCCTTGCAGACAAAAAATTTTGCACCTCCTTCTGAATTAAGGGCTCTATCAGGGCATTGACTCAGTGTTGCTTTTGGCGGAAAGGCTTTTCTTTAGGCTTTAAGGGGATAGTATGTGTCATTACTAATGTATCAAAAGTTTTCAAATCTTTATATCCCCACGTGATAGCTGCTATATCTGCTTTTAGTACTACCAAGATCTTCTCTCAAATGTGTTTGGGGCAGGTTTTTCCAATGAACACATTCCTCTCAGGGCCTAAATCTGCCAAGTTAACTGACTCGTACTTCCCTCTATCAGTGTCAGTGGGTAGCTTTTCACATGCTCAAGGATCAGAGTCAAAGATTCTTTCTGATGCTACCATTCCCTTTTGAATTTTGTTTTTCTTCAAGTTCATTATCCCTTCTGCATCACATGTTTCTGGATCCCACTCCCCCTGATCTCTTTCTAATTCATCAATAATCTTCCCTACAAAGACATCCGAACTTTCCAAGAAGGCAAGTATATGTCGGTCATCATCAAAGACCTGTAAATTTTGAATGTTATCAGGAATAGTTGGAATCAAGACTAAATCCACTGAAAATATCATCAACTTGGAATCTTGCATGGGCTCCATGGTATTGGTAAAAATGGAAAGTGCATTTGCAATCTGCTTGTCTTCTCTAGGTATCAATTTGATCCCAAAGGCATCAAAGTCTTCTATGAGATTCCAGATTTTGTTCTGGTATGCAACCAACCTCTTGTTATGGCATGTGTATTGAATAAAAACCTACTTGATGATGACCTCAGAATCTCCCATGACTTTCAAAGTTGTAACCTTTTTTCTGATGCGCAAACATCAATCCTCTGGAAAATGCTTCATACTCTGCCACACTGTTGGTACAACCAAATTGCAACCTATAAGAAGCAAAATATGTTTTCCCTTTGGGGTTTTTTAGTTCAATTCCTGCTCCAATCCCTAATTTAGACTTGAGCAATAAAATTTAAGACTCCACAGTTGATCTGTAGTTGGGATTCCTATCCTTTTGGGGACTATAGGTGACTGCTTGCTAGAAGTGGGTGGTGGCTCATACTGGTTTTGGCTATCTATATTTAAAGGATGTTGTGAACAATGTTTATCAGAAGATTCTCCTAGATTGAAAACATGTTCATAAACTACCTCTTGAACCTCTTCTTGGATCACTTTACAATTTGGTATGCTTTTCATCAATGCCTTAGGAATTGGATGGTTATCTAGGGAAGGTGTGGTAGACAAAGACTAAGATTCCTAAATCTTGCTCTAGAGATCAGAACATAGAACTTGAGTCTGCTCATGTTGGGAAAAATATTCCTCTTGAGTGAGATTGGTTCTTGTCAGGATGGTGGCATCCTTGGCTTCAAATGGAAATTGATTAGTGGGTGTCTCAGGTTGGCACTCACAAGTTTCCTTAGACTAACAGACTTGGTTCAAAATGTCTACGCAAGGTTAAAATGTCAATTCAAAATGACTTTGGCAATGAATCCTGCATCAATTGGGGAGCAAAAAACTCCATAGATCAACCTCTTCTCCTAAAACTAGCCTATCTTGTTGCAATCTTCTAATTAGAACTTGTTGGTTGACAGTGGTCATTGGGTCACTATGTTCTAAAGGTTGTAGATCATCAGAATTAAGCATTGAAAAGGTCAAGATTTCTTGTCTTTTATATACTCCTATCTCGGTTTCAAAGTAAGCTTCCTCGTTAGGAAAATCGTATTCAGTGATCATGTGTTTGAGCCTAGGCTCACTCTCAATCCTAATTTGTGTTGCTACCCCTTCCCATGGTAGCCACATGTGTGAAAATTCTAAGGATAGATAACCCCCAATGATTTTCATTAGGTCTTGGCTTAGAAGCATGCCATATGTCTCAGGGATATCAGCCACCTAGATATCCATATAAGTATGGATTCGTGGGTCTGATCTAACCTGTACATTTATATTTTTTAGTTCCCCTACCACATTAACCTTAGTTTTATCTAACTGAATTACCTTCTTGTGAGTCTAAAGCAGATTTAAACCTAATTTTTCACAAATGGAAAATGGTATGACATTATTAGATGCTTTAGAATCCAAGAGGTAGTTGTGCAAATTATTTCCAAAGATTCTCAACCTTAGAAGGAATGGTGGGGTCCCTATCTTACCTTTATGCAGGGGTGCATTCATTTCATTTGTTGGAGTCACCTTATTCTTTCATTTAAACCGATCTTCCTCCTCCAAAGCTCTCAACACAATGTCTCGTTGGGAAAGGCACCACTTCAGAATGTCAAAGGACAATGAAGTCTTCTATTTTTTCATCTCTGAAATAAAATCAAACTCCCTGTCATTTTTCATCTGATATTTAGGAACAAAAGATGAGTTAGCTTTATTTTGAGATTCAGTTGGCCCTTTTGGTGGAGGTGGGTTGTTGTCTGAATTCTGATTGGGTGGAACCATGGTGTTTAGAGGGGCAGATGTGGTGAATGGGCCTTTATTCTAATTCCTCGAGAAGTGACCTCCTTTGGATTGAAAGGCCTGAGCATCATATATGTATTCTACTAGTTCATTTTATTCTCAACTGGGAAATGGAGACTCCTCATTGAAGAGCTCATAAGTCATGGTAGTATTTGTGGATCCGCTAGACTTATTGGGAGCACCTTGCAACAGAGCATCAACATGTGCAATCTTGACCATCTTCTCCATTTCTAGGCAGTTAACCTTAGAATGTGTTGCAATGTCATGCAACCTACACCAATTTGTCATAAAATTAAGATCTGCAACATTTACAGTGTGTGGTTTGTCATCACCAGCCTGATAATTATGGGAAACTCCCCCATTGTTTGGCCTAGTATTCCATTGCTTGTTGTTATTGGATCTTTGGTTGTATCCCCTATTTTGATTTTGGTAATTTTGATTAGGGGAATTCTGGTTTTGGAAGTTCCTTTGGTTCTTATTGGTGTTTTGATTGGAATTTTGATTAGAGTAACCACCCTGATTGGAATACCCTCCCTGATTTTGGTTCTAAGGGGGGTTGAATTTGATTTGTGCCATCTCATTAGTCACCCGAGACAATTTTTTCTTAAGGGTCTCCAACTCTGTTGTCAAGTGAGTAGTACACTCACTTTTTGTAGTGGTTGTAGTTGACATATGTGTCATGGGGTTAGATCCTCCATCTTGATTATGGGAGTTTTGAGCTTGTTGTGAGGGTCAGGAGTTGGGCCACTAAAGAATAATTGTTGATATGGGGATTGTAACTTAGATAAGGGTCTATATGCAAAATGAGACATCCCCAAGACTGTATTAAATAGTGGGGTAGGATTAGGTACTTGGGAGTATCCTAGAGGAGAGAAAACTCCTCCTAGACCTCCTGCTATTGCAGTTTAATAGCAAGGTGGTAAACTTTGGATAGAGAATTAATGTCATTGGCTTTGAACATTATCTACAAAAATAGGCCAATCAGGGGATATATGGCCTGTAGGTAGGCTTGGATGGCAATATTTTCAGCCACCAAGTATAGATCTTGCAACCTCCTGTACATCCTTTGAAATCTAGTATTGAATAGGGGTAACAATTCATGGGGCTCTTTTCTGATAGTGGGAAACTGATGGTATAGGATTGTGGGATCAACGTAAACTCAAAACTGATTAATGAATGCCTCCTCTAAGTTTTTCCATCTCAAGATTGAATCAGTAGGCAAATTCAGATATTAGTTATAAGCCATGTCTCTCAATGAATAAGGAAACAACCTACATGCAACATCATGGTGGGAAATCTGAGTGCAAGTACATACATCTTTGAATGCCTGTATGTGCTCTTCAACACTTCTTGACTCACTATGAGCATACCTGGGGTAGAATTTCTCTAGTTTCTTTGGAATTTTGTGTATGCCACCAGGAATAACTCCAAATGGAAAAATATTGTTGGAAAATAAAACCATAGGTGGTGGTGGTGGTTGATTTGGTTATTCTAGCTATGGTGTTAATGGAAACCCAGGTGGAGTAAGTGGTTGTGACAACGGTGGGATCAAAACTCTACAATCTTTGGGTCTAATAGGGGTTTGGAGTTCAACTAATAGTTTTGGATTTGTAGCAGATCTGAGAACTCTTTCAAACCTTTCTGGTGAGAATGACCCAATTCAAGCTAGATTGTTCCTTCAAGCCCTCCTTCTAGCACCAGATCTGTTGATGGTCACTTTAACACATCAACGTTAAATAGAATATTTCTACCCTATTTCTCCTAAAAAAAGATAGATAACCTAAAGCAATCTATCTTCCAAGGTCTTTGTAGTTGGTTCTCAACTATGTTGATGTTGTTCAGTAGTTAATGCAACTGTAATATGCAAGGGGCCTGCTGCTAAAAAGGATACAAATTGTATCATACCAATTAATCTACATTTGCGGGGTGTAAATAAATACCAAAAGATAGGATAAAGCTCAAGACAACAAAACATGAATGTAAATTAACTTTAATTCAGACATATAAACTTCATAATGAGCATCGTTTCTAAACAACTAAACCATAAAATTATACAATATATAGCATAATCTATACCATTGCATTCATTCATAGTGAAAATTCAAGACATATAGATCATTCATCATTTATAAACTTCAAAATTAACAAGAAAATATCAGCTCATCATTAACATTCATAGATCAATGAACACAAAAAACCTCATTCATAGATAACTCAATGAAAATAGCCCCAGATTCATAATCTTCTATTGATTTTCACCAAATAAGAGACATTTATGCACAACATTCACTGACATATGAATGACTATTGTTCATTGACATCACCATTAAGACTGAAACTTAAAAATAACATAAAACTATATAAAAACTATAAAAATACCTAAGTGTCTTTGCATAAAGCTATAAAAAGTTTATGAAACTATAGAAATTGTCCTAAAATTATCCTTAGGCTGCTAATCGTTCTTCAATTAGCCGGCCTTTACAATATGGAGAGAAAAATTACATATAGACAGCCCTAACACTAATTCCTCCAGTCAACTGATGAGATCCACAAATTTAGGGAAACATTGGAGCCGCATGAGATGACAGCCCTATTGATCTTTAGTTCACTTGTTGATGACTTAGTTGTCAAAAATATGATGCACAAAAAGGGAAGGAAAAACTATTGGGAATCTCCAGTTGAATTCATGTCATGATCCTGCAAAATAGGAGAGAAAGAGAGAGTTGTCCAGTTGATTATATCATTAGGTGTCCTATCAAGAACTGAACATTCCACTACCACATCATTCATCTATTTTCTGCTCAAGCATGTACTCTTCATAACTAGTAAAAACTTGTTGGAGTATATCTTCATCTGGCCCATCCACCCAACTGTCTACAATCTTTATCCTTTTCAATTCCGCAGAAGCAAACTCTTGCATATCCATAAGTTTAATAAGCTCTCTTCTAGTAGCCTTTATCTCCTCCTTGATATCCATTAGTCTATGAATCAACAAGTCATCCCCATCATCCCCCTTGTGCATTGCCTCCTCAAACCTACTATTCCATTTTTCTTTAAGTTTGTCAAGAGGGAGGCCATCTTTCAGGGGAATGTCTTCATTTACAAGCATGTCAATGACTACTCCCAACTCCTCAACTTGTTCATTCAAATCTTTGGCAGCCTCTTGTACCTCATTCCTATGATAAAAAATGATTGAGGACTAGAACCTAATAATATTGAACTTTTTCCATAAAGTTTGCATTATCCTCCTCAAGGATGGACTGCTCTAACAAAATTTTACTTGACAACTTACTAATGTCCTTCAACTTCTTGGTATATTCTCTATATTTTTCATCTTGTGTTCCAAGATCCTCAGCATGTGAATTCATGTCACCAACCAACTCCAATGCATCATCATATTATTTATAACTTTGGACAATTAACTCCTCCACTTCATGATTCAATCTATCAATCCATCTATCCAACATCCCCACCTTGCTCCTCATTTCAACAAGGTCATCAACCTCTTTCTTACTTAACAAAATAGGTGTTGTTGGAGAAGCTGTTTGCATAGAAACAAGAGAATAAAGGTCCTTTAAGAACCTATGTAAATGAACTAATTGATCCTTGAGCTCATTTTTTCTTAGCTTTTCTTTTATCATTCTTTACTTGGTGGAGGGGGCTACAATATCAATTAAGTCCATTTTCTGATTTCTTGCAGGCCTTCCCAAGTTCATAGTCCCTAGCTAATAATCACTTAGCTGGATCTCTGATCTATCCTTATCTACCATAGGAATGGAACATTCAGCCAGAATCTCCTCAGCATCTGTTAGCCTAGTGGAATGAAGGAACCTAGCCTTTTTCTTAGGCCTCTACTTCTCAGTCTCCTTCATCATATCATCCCAGTTCAAAGGCTAGGGTTGGACTACTTATTTCTTTTCTAGGTTGAGCTTCAACCACGTTGGGGAAGCAAGAGTAGTAACCACCTATTGTGAGGAAGAAGTAGTGGCAGAAGAGAGAGGTTGGAGAATGGTTTCCTTAGGTTGAGAATCAACATCTTGATGTTGCTCCTTTTTTGCATCTTTTTTTGTAAGTCTTTCATGTTCAGCCTTCTCCCTTTCCTCCTCTAATTTCCTCTGCTCATACATTTCATCTCTTTGTTTCTCTAATTATTTGAATCTATCCCACATTTTATCTACCTCTTGTTGATGCTTGGATTGTTCTTCTACTAGCAACTTCTTCAACAAGAGGTCCTCTTCATCCTTGTTTCTTTAAGCTTCCTCTATAGCCTTGAACTTGGCTTCCAGGGCTTCTCTCTCCCTTCTTTGTTGAGCCTTTTCTTCTACTAACTCATGAATTTTCTGTAATAGAGCTAGCTTATCTCTTTCCTATTTTATTTTTAGTTCTACTTCCATTTTTTTTTATGCCTTGTAAGCTCTTCAGCTTTGGCCTTAGCTTCTAATTCCTATTGCTTAGCCAATGCATCAACTTGAGCTTTGGCATCAATTTCTTGTTGCTTTGCAAATGCCTCAGCTTGTGCTTTGGCATCTGCTTCTCTCTTACCATTTTAAAACAATTTCCATTGGTCCTCAGTCAAAACATACTCTTTCTCAACACCTCCAATGTTCTTAATAGACACATCTTTGGTAGGATCATCATCTGACTGTGTAGCCTCTAAATCAGAATTGATGTCATGAATTTCAACCTCCATTTCCTTATGTTTATCCTTTTGAGCCAGATCATGAAGGCTTCCTTGAGCTACTTCTCTAGTGGACTCTTCTGGAAGGAGCAGTTGAGATGAAGTTCCTTCACCAACAATAGTAGCTTATTGTCCTTGTGGATCATGAGATTCTAGGGCAGGTATTTTTGGATCAGCCTCTCCTCTAGAGCTAGGAGGGAGATATTCTAATTTCTCTTTAAGAGCCATTTTTCTCTTTGTTATTTTGTATCCTTGGGTCCCTTGTGCTTTCCTCTTCTTTTAGGTTTGAGCCTTTGGCTCCTTTATCCTCTTGACTAACCATTGGATACTCCTATCCATGAATGTCCTAGAAATATGTTTAATATCAATAAATTCTTCCTCATCCCAATTTATGGGGTCCAATTTCTTGGTACAAATGTTCTCTACCTTGTATGCGGGATCCAAAACCACACCATAATTAGATAGTGTCTCAGGAATGTCCTCTTTTACTCCAAACTCAATCATCAATTGAATAGGAAGCCTTTCATAGCTTCTCTTTCTGACATCATATTCATCTTGCAAGTCCATCCAAAAATCTTCCAATATATTAAAATGCTTCTCAAAAATAGTAGGAAGCAAAAAATTCATCTTATGTTTTGGATCAAAATGCCTCCGAGATGTATACAATCCCAACCTTAAGTGACTCAACTCATCACATACTGCTTTCGCAGCCACAAGATGAGCACAATTGTATTCCCCCAACTTTAAGGGAAACTTATGGAAGCCTGTTCTATGTTTACCTACAAATTTGGCATTGACTACCAAAGCCTGATATATGAATTCCATGAGAAAAATCCTTTCATTGCAACATCTTAGGAGTAGGTGAGGGTGTCCATCAAATCCTGCCAACTAGAAGTAAGAGAACTTGGGGTATTGGATATACCAATGTCCCCATTCAGCAATAAAATCCATGGAATCTTTACTCAACCTATATCCAACATCTCCAATCAATTGGTTAATGACGACATAAAGGAATGCATCATTAACTCTTCTATAATGTAGCTATGATGTTTGCAAGTTTAATTGATCATAATTCTCCCATGCCTTCTTCTATACATGAGCTTCTCCTAATGCTCCTACTGCATTCAACCCAGGAAATATACCCATCCTTGCAACAACATATATGAGATATGAAGTCATGAAGAAGGTCTTTGTTTGATTTACCTTGATCATCTAATTGTGTAGGTTGTCTGACAAGATCATTTCCCAATCAAATTGTTTCTTTCCACTCAAAATTGCCTCAATAAAAGGAAACATCCACTCCTTGAAGCATGGAGAATCTCTTTTCCCAAATACCCTAGATAACATCATGATCAAGTCATCAATATCCTTTTGGAAATCTCCCCTCTTAGTTTCATCTGGCACCTTAGTTAGAGGCTTCTTTTCAACCTTTAACCATTTCTTGTTCATGTGATCCTATTGGCCTCTTTATGCTTGTTGAACAATTGTAGTGCTTTTGCCTCATTCAATTGCTTAGGGTTCTGAGGGGTAGGTGCATTAAACATAAAATTCATCATTTGTGGGGAGAGATCAATGACAACATTGCCTTGAATGTCCACACATTGCCTGGTTGCAGGGTTGTAAGCCTCTACTGCTATGATTATAAGCTCCAGGCACTGGATTGATAATGGGAAAATAGTCAAATGTGCCAGCCTAGATTGGGTTATCCTGTTGGTTCTCCCAATTATATCTTCAGAGAAATTTTTTGCTAACAACTCCTCATATTTGAATGGGCCTAGATTTGTATTAGTAATATCAACCCAATCTAAGTCTAACTTGCTTGCGGTGAGAGTAGCACTTTTGTGCTTGCATCTTAAGGTATAGGGTAGTTGCTCCACCTTTATCTTCTTAGGCCTGACCTATCTTGAACTCTCGATAGCCTGGGCCTCCACTTGTGAAACTTCTCCAAATGCTTCTAAAATTTCTTATTCCTGCAAAACAACCCTAGATTAAACCAATAGAAAACATGAAAATCAACATTAGAAGATTACCTTTGATATTTACTTGTCCTTCCCTAGGTATCCTCTCATACTTAGTGAAATTTGAAACTTATCGGAGGTGAAACCAGGAAGAGATTAGGAATTAGAAAGCATTCAACAAAGGCAAAATCGAGGTCGGGGTCAGTATCAAAATCAGAACCAAGATTGGAACCGAAAGTGGACCCGAAATCATTCAATAGTTCCAAGTCTGTTTTCCATCCTAGCTTTGCTTCTATCAAAGGAAAAGGATACGAAAGTGAGACAAAACCTTATCGGGAGCGGGATCAAAATTAGACCCAAACTCCAATGCATATACTCATGATTTAAGTTCATTCTTGGCTCTGCTTCTGCCATTTTATCATCAAACACGAAGAAAAATTAGCCAACGCTTCTAAAGACTTAGGATGAGGTCACATGAAAGTTTGAGGAGACTTAGAATAAAGGTATGACCTCACTGTTGACATAATAGGGGTAGGATCGAGCCACATAGGGCATGATATTGCAAAGAAACAGTGCACAAACCCTAGTTTGCACAACCCGTCGACTCAAGAAATTAGGGCATCAAAAACTTGACATGAAAACCATTGAATTGACATGAGAATAAGATCAGAAGGGTCATGCAATAGATTTCCAACCTTTTAAAGCACATGAGACCCCTTGAATATGAAGCTCTAAGCGAAACTAGGGCATGACAGTACAAATACCACCAAAATGGGAAAACGACAGTAGACTGACAAAAACAAACGAGAAAAGACAAAAAGAAAATGGGAAACAGAAGGAAAAACAAAACAAAAACCAAAGAAGCAAGCGAGACACAAACAAAAAAACATGAAGATTCATGAGAAAGGTCTCATGAACACATGACAAACACCACGAATAGGAAACGAAGAAAACATAACAGAGCTCACCCTCAACCAAATCGTGCTCCTCTTTCATGCTTTCTCGACTCTAGTTCGCTAAAACAACTTAGGTAATAAAGATAATGATCCAATTATCCTTGATTAAGGTAAAGATCTATTTCATGCGTGTGAGGAGGCTGTAATTAATGCAATTAATGTGGTTGGTCGAGCGTGGAATCAAAATGGGGATGAGTACACAACATCTGCATACATCAGTAATAAAGCGGAAATGGAAGCAGAGTTGATATGGAATCAGGAACTTAAATTAAGCTCCACATTCCATTCTAGTTTTAGTTCTGGCCTCGCTGGAAGGAAAACAACAAAGGAATGGGGGCAGAATCAAAGCCAAAACTGGATCCAAATTTTTTCATAAAGTTCCAAGTTCAGTCATGATTCTAGTTCTACTAGGAGGAAAAGAAACCACAAGCAAACAAAATAAAACTCAAGGGAGAAACGAACCCAAGCATGCAAGGTGAAACAAATAGACAAAGAAAATGAACAAGACAAGAATGGGGCCGAGACCATAACCAAATCCAAACTTAGAACCCTCACAAAGTTTTGAGTTTAGTTTCCATTTTGGCTCTGCTTTTGCTAGACAAAAGGAACAAGGACTTAGGAGGGAAAATAAAAACTCCTAAGGCCTGAACAAAAACACCAAGGAAAAAAAAACATAAAGGGGAATCCATTTTGACCAAAAAAAAAATGGGGTGGTTATGCAAGGCATAACACGACCTTGGTAAATGCTTCTAAGGTTTAGATTGGTATAAAAGCAAGTTGAATTGTGAAGAGTTATATGACAGTGTGATGCAAAGTGATGAAAGTGTGCCACGAATCATAAGAGAAAAAGTGTGTGTGAGTGAGTTGTGATAGTAGTTTCTCAGTGTGCTAAAGGAAGTGAGCTAAAGGTTACTATAATCTTGTGAATGTGCTTTAATTGCAATGGTGGATCTTTTATTCTCTTTTGTATCTATAGGTAGTGAGCCTCCCTATTGGACAACGAGTCCTTTGTAGGCAGTGAGTCGTTGTACCTGGATAGTGAGTCCTCTTTTGGGTAGTGAGCCATTGGTAGTGAGCCTTTATATTCAGTTTATAATCTTTATATTGTGATTTAACACTCACCATGGTTTTTCCCTTATTGGGTTTTCCATGTAAAAATATAGTGTTCATTGTGTTGATTTAATTTTTGTTATTTGTGTTTCATGCTCATATTTAATAATAGAATAGTGTGGTTGAAGAATTGATAAGTGATAAAGTTTTAAGTTTGAACTTGTGTGACAATTGATTCAACCCCCCTCTCAGTTGTCCTACACCTGTTTGGTATCAAAGCTTTTGGTTCCTTGTGTAGAGCTTAACCGCTTAAGGAAGATCCGATGGCACACAAGTTGGCAATCCCTATATTTGATGGAACTGACTACAATGATTAGAAGGCACACAGATGAGAGGATATATTATCTCTCTTGGTTTCAAGACCTAGAAGGCTATTGAGAATAAGTATACACTTCCATCTGGTGGTATTAATTCTGTAGATGAGATCTTTGCTTATGAAGAAAATGAGAAGGTGAAGTATGTGATTTGTAGTGGTTTATCTAAAAATGAGCGAGTTAAGGTTAATTATCTAGATATTGTATATGAAGTCTGGAAGAAGTTGGAAGACATGTATGAAGGAAATGAAAAGGTGAAATTGATAAAGAGGCTGGCGACAAAGCGTAGATTTGTGAACCTGAAGATGAAAGATGGTGAAGAATTTACAAGTTTCTTTCAGAGAGTTGAACTGGCAGCAAATGAAGTTAGAAATCAAGGAGGAAAACTACAAAATGAAGATATAATCGAGAAGATCCTGATCACTTTACTGGAATTCTATAGTGACAAGATCTCTATTATTAAAGAAATGTATGATCCTAAGAAGTACACTATGGAAGAGTTGTTTAGAACCTTGCAAGAATTTGAGATAAGGAAGTTTTGGAAAGACAAGATAAAAGAGAAGATAGAAATGGAATTTAAGGATTTGAAGATTGAAGAACCAGATATCGATGATGAAGAGTTGGAAAAAAACTTCACCAAGAAATTGAATAAAGGTACCAAAAAGTATAAAGGTATGTTACCCTTTAAATGCTTTAGTTGTAGTAACATTGATCATTATGCTTCAAGATGTTCGAATAAGGCTACACATAAGAAGAGCAAAGATTATAAGGATAAGGATAGGAAGGATAAGAAGTATAAGAAGTACTATGTTAAGGAAGAGGCTGGTATTTTTTATGATGAATATGAAAATGAGGTTGATGATAGTGAATGCTTATTCTTAGCTTTGGAAAATAAATCTGTATCCACTAACTCTAGAAAATGTGTAAGTAAGAAGCCTCCAGAGGTTAAGAAGAATATGATTGAAGGTAATTTGGTTACCACTTTCCATGCAAGACAGGATGAAGACTACTGGGTAATTGACAGTGGATGTTCAAATCACATGACCAGAGATAAGAGTAAGTTTACTAAACTTGAAAAATATTATGGTGGTTTAGTTATGTTCAGTGATGATTTAGGAGCTAAGATTTTTGGTAAAGGCTTAATTATTTTTGATGGAGTGCACAATATTGATGATGTATATTATGTGAAGGGTTTGAGGCATTAGCTTCTGAGTGTTGGTCAAATGTGTAGCAATGGCTTTGAACTTGTGTTTTAGAACAATACCTATGAAATCAGAAAAGGATCCAAAAATGGAGATATGATTGTTGTCGGAAGAAGAACTCATGGAAATATCTATCAACTGAAAGGAATTGACGGCCATTGCCTTGTATCTCAAATCAGTGAAAGTTGGTTATGGCACTAGAGAATGGGATATGTTAACTTTGATAACCTAGTCAAGATTAGTGCTAAGGATATTGTTCGAGGACTGCCTAGAATCACAAGACCTGTTAATGCTATTTGCAAAAAGTTTTCAATTGGGGAAGTAGACAAGATATAGCTTTAAGGGAAAAGAACATTCTACTACCGGAATGTTGGAGTTAGTACATACAAATCTTTGTGGTTTGACTAAGATTGGAATCCTGAATGGTGGCAGATATTTCATGTTACTTATTGATGATTACACTCGAATGACAGGGGTTGCTTTTCTCAGAGAAAAGAATCAGGCCCTAGATACATTTAAGGTATTCAAAGAAAGAGTGGAAAATGAAGTAAATCTGAAAATAAAGTGTTTGAGATTTGATAGAGGTGGTGAATTCACTTCTAGTGAATTTAATGCATTCTGTGAGAAGCATGACATAAAAGGATAATTTTTTGCTTTGAGAACCCCATAGTAGAATGGAGTAGTTGAAAGGAAAAACAAGATAGTATAGGAAGCTACTAAAACTATGATGAAATAGTCCAATGTACCAGATGTCTATTGGAGAGAAGCGATACATACTATTGTTTATGTTCTTAATAGAGTTCAAATCAGACACAACAACACAAAGACACCTTTTGAGTTATGGATTGGTAAGACTCCTACTATGAAATATTTTAAGGTATTTGGAAGCACATGCTATATTAAAAGAGATGATGAAAATCTTGGAAAGTTTGATGCTAGATGTGATGAAGGAATATTTATTGGATACTCTACTGCTAGCAAGGAATACATATGTTTTAACAAAAGATTGAGAAAGATTATTGAAAATGATAATGTGAAAGTTGGTGAAGACATACGCAGACCTATTGAGATAAGTGAAGTTGAACCTGATGATCCTATATACAGACATGTACCTGAAGAAAATAAGAAGGAAGAAGAAGAGAAAGAAGAAGAACACGTAGAAGAAGAAGAAGAAGAGAATGAACTGAAACCTACTACTAGGAATCCTAAATATGTACAAAAGAATCATCCAAAAGATCAAATAATTGGAGACAAGAGTGAAGGTGTGAAGACAAGAAGCAGAGTTGCAATTGAGGTAAATTTGTGCTTACTTTCTAAAATAGAACCTAAATCTATAAAAGAAGAATGTGAAGATGAAGGTTGGATGAGAGCTATGAAAGAGGAATCACAACAGATAGAAAAGAATCAGACATGGGAAATAGTCCCTTAGCTTGTGAACAAAAATGTGATTGGCTCAAAATGGGTGTTCCAGAATAAGCTAAATGAAAATGAAGAAGTAGTAAGGAATAAGGAAAGACTAGTATGCAAAGGATATTCACAAGTTGAAGGCATAGATTTTGAAGAAACATTTGCTCGTATGGCTAGAATAGAAGCTATCAAAATATTTTTGGCATTTTTTGTCCACAAGGACTTCAAGGTATATCAAATGGATGTTAAGTTAGCTTTTCTAAATGGTGAATTGGAGGAAGAAGTGTACATGGAGAAACTTGAAGGGTTTCAATTGTCTGACAAGCCGAACATGGTTTGTAAATTGAAGAAAGCATTCTATGGATTGAAGCAAGCTCCCAGAGTTTGGTATGCAAGACTGGACAGATATTTGACAAAGCAAGGATTCAACAAAGTTTCTGTTGACAACAACCTCTACTTAAAAGTGCAAGATAATAAGATGTTGATTGTTTATGTTGATGATATCATTTTTGGTGGAAATGAAAGCATGTGTAAAAAGTTTACTAAAGAAATGCAGAAAGAATTTGAGATGTCTATAATCAGTGAATTGAATTTCTTCCTTGATCTATAAGTGAATCAAACTGATAAAGGGATATTCATCTCACAATATAAGTATGTAAAATAGTTGTTGAAGAAGTTTGGGATGGAGGATTCTAAACCGGTTTGTACTCCTATAGTAACCAGATGTAAACTGAGAAAAGATGATGAATCTGCTATGACTGATCAGGGCAAATACAGATCCATGATTGGTGGACTGCTATACCTTACTGCTACCAGACTAGATATTATGCATGCAGTGTGTTTAGTTGTGAGATTTCAAGTAGATCCTAGAGAAGCACATCCTATAGCTGTAAAAAGGATATTTAGATATCTTAAAGGCACACCAGATTATAGACTATGGTACCCTAAGAGTAATGATTTCACCTTGAGTGCTTACATAGATGTTGATTGGGTCAGATGTGTAGATGACCGGAAGAGTACCAATGGTGGTGATTTCTTTCTTGGTGGAAGATTAGTTTCATGGTTGAGTAAAAAGAAAGACTCGGTTTCTTTATCCACTGCAGAGGCATAATATATTGCTACAGCATCCTGCCGCACACAAGTTTTGTGGATGAAGCAAACTCTGAAAGACATTGGTGTGGTATGTGATGAGCCTATTTCCATTTTCTGTGATAATACAAGTGCAATAAACATTTCAAAGAACCCAGTTATGCATTCAAGAACAAAGCACATATCTATCAACTATCATTTTTTGAGAGAAAAAGTGTTGGAGAATGAGGTCAGACTAGAGTATGTGACAACAAAGGAACAAATTGAAAATGTATTTACTAAGGCTCTTCCGAAGTATACTTTTGAGCATCTTAGGAAGAGGTTGGGGGTCATTGGCCCTCCTAACTAAGTGCACATGAAGGTGCATCAGTCCAGTGAATTCACAGATTCTTCATTTATCTAGATTGATAGATGGGTCTACTCCACAGGGGGAGTAGAAAAGGATTTCATTGTTCTAGGATGAGTTTACTCCTGAGGGGGAGTAATTAGAGAAGTTGTTCTTTTCCATTGATGTCAAAGGCGGAGAAAAATTCATGTGAAAAATAGTTGCAAAAGAAGAGAAAGTGTTCTCCTAGGGTATTGTGCAATTTTTTTTGTCTTTCATGGTTTTTCACATCATGTGTTGCCATCAATGACAAAGGGGGAGATTGTTGCAAGTATGGGCTATTATGGTGGTGTTTTCATTGATGTCAACACTGTTCAACATGTTGCAGATTGTACATGTATAGTTGAGATGTTGCGAGTACATGGAGCTATCTTATATGGCTGCAGATGTGTTGTGTTGATAAGTTTCCAAGTTTTTTTGAGAAAATCAATAAAGAAAAGAAGTCAAAGTGATGAATGTGTTCAAATTTTTCTCTGGTATGTGCTCCATGTTTCTCCTATGTTGATCCTATGCCTATGTGGTTCTGAAGTTTTAATTACGGTGAGCTGATGATGATTTATTTTGAGTTTCCATTTCTAATGAGATGATATGTGAAAGTTGTGTCCACTAGTATGTGTGTTCTACCGGTAGAGTTGATCTTTTGTGGATTGGGAGAAATATTTTTTCTCCACAGTCCTTCGCTATTTCATTTCAGATCTTTTGGATCTGGGATATGTTTTGTGAAGGTCTTTGCTATGCTCTGGCGAAGAAGGTTGAATTTTGGTAATCTAGAAGTCATGTTTCTATATTCTAGTACAGGTTTGCATAGTTCGGATGAACTGGTGAAAGGTATTCATTGTATGAAGTATATTGTTTTGCTATGGACATATCTAAAGAAGTCTGAGATGAAGTCTCATGAATAATGAAGTGTCTTGGAGTGTCTATGTGTCATCTTCATGCTAGGAAGCATGTGCATCATTGTTCTTTTGTGTTTTCATTAGGTTTGGTTAAATTGGTGTTTACACTTCATTCAAAGAATAAAATTTAATTGAGGAAGTGTGTAGAAGATTCAAGAAAATAATTTTATTGGTCCACTCTTATTCCTTTCCACCACGGGAATTTTGAGTTTCCGAACTAATTTGAATTTATGAAATGGGTTATTTTGTGGCCGACCTTGGTAAATGATTCTAAGGTTGAGAATGGTATAAAATAAATTTGAATTGTGAAGAGTTATATGACAATGTGATGCAAAGTGACGAAAGTGTGCCACAAATCATAAGAGCATAAGTGTGTGTGAGTGAGTTGTGATAACAGTTTTTCAGTGTGCTGAAGGCAATGAGTTGAAGGTCTTTGTAATCCTACGAATGTGCTTTAATTGCAGTGGTGGATCTTTTGTTCTCTTTTGTATCTATAGGCAGTGAGCCTCCCTATTAGACAGTGAGTACTTTGTAGGTAGTGAGCCTTTGTACTTGGATAGTGAGTCCTCTTTTGGGCAGTGAGCCTTTATATTCAATTTATAATCTTTATATTGTGAGTTAACCCTCACTATGGTTTTTCCCTTATTGGGTTTTCCACATAAAAATTTGGTGTTTATTGTGTTGATTTACTTTCTGTTATTTGTGTTTCATGCTCATATTTGATAACAGAATAGTGTGGTTGAAGAATTGATAAGTGATAAAGTTTTAAGTTTGAACTTGTGTGACAACTAATTCACCCCCCCCCCTCTCAGTTGTCCTGCACCTATTTAACATAGTCAACAATCAATTGATCAGTTAGCAATTAATTGGTTTTAGTTAGGAAATAGAAGGTTGAGTTAGCAAAATTAGATTGCTTAGTTAAAAATCCATGATTTTCTCAATTAGAAAGTGGGTGAGGAATTTGAATTAATTAATTTAATTAATTCCTTTTGGTGTTTGATTTTTGATAATTGATTTGAATAGTTTGATTTAATTATTCAAATTTTGGAGGGAAAGTGTGATAATTAAATTATTATGATTTAATAAATCAATTAATTTTGAGGAATAAGGCAAATTAGTGATGTAATCAAATAATTAGCGTTGTTTGACTAATCATGATGAAATAAGATTAGATTAGGAATTTATTAAATAAATGTAATTTATTTAATTGGTCAAAATGATGAAACGTGAATTAATCAAATAACATTGTTTTATTCAATGAATAGTAGAATTAGGGATTTCAAGACTATTAAATAAACTGTATTTATTTAATTTTTGAGAATGATGAAAAAGTGAATTAATTAAATAATGTTGTATTATTCAATTAATAGAGGAAATTAGGGTTTCATATGTTGTTTAATGATTGTGGGATGATTTCGAGATGTTTTGAGATGTTTCAGAGATGTTTTGAGATGTTTTGAGATGTTTCAAAGATGTTCTGAGTTGATTTTGATATGTTTTGAGACATTCTGAGTTGTTTCAGATTGGTTCTGAGTTTATTTGGAATCATTTCGAGACATTTCAAGTTGATTCAGAGTCATTCTTAGTTGATTCTAAAATGGTCTGAGTTGATTCAGAGTCATTCTTAGTTGATTCTAAAATGGTCTGAGTTGATTCAGAGTCATTCTGAGATGTTCCGAGTTGATTCAAAGTTGTTCTGAGACATTTCAGGTTGATTCTAAGTTGTTTCAAGATATTCTGAGTTGATTCTGAGATGTTCTGAGATGTTTCAAGTTGATTCTGAGATGGTCTGAGATGTTTTAGGTTGATTTTAAGTTGTTTCGAGATATTCCGAGTTATGATAGGTGTTAAGTCAATTTTATATGTCTACATTTTTCCCCTCTTTGATACAAAGTATTGGTTGATTTGTTTCAAAGATTTTGTTTTTAAGATCAAGTTTTTTTTGAAAAAAAATTATGCCCCACTATGCCCCAGTGTTTCGTGGAATGATGGTAGGACTCTATGTTGCCCCCTCGACAGGTTGGCTAAAAATTTCAAGTTTGAGGTCAGGTTCATGACCCTAATGGAAAATTTAACTATAAAAAAACTAAAAACCACCTAGACTATTGCAAAGATAATGAAATTCTACCCCATTTAAAAAAAATGAATCACTGAAAAATACTTACGTATGACCAAGATATGGTCATTTGAAGATAGGATAAAAAAAAGTCCTGATTACCAGTCAATAGCAAAATTTTGATGTTTTCTAAGCTTTTGCATTGTTTTTCTCACATTTTCTAGTTGAAAACCCATGCCTTTGACTTATTTCCATGCTTTTGATTTATTTCCACACCTTTGACTAGAATCTTTGCTTTTGTTTTTGAGCATTTGCTTGAAAAGATCACCTTTGATCAAAAAACTCGCTTTTGACTATTTCAAGTCTTGAAAGCTTGCCTTTGAAAAATATCCTCAACTTTGACTTATTTCCATGCCCTTGTTTCCTCGCCTTTTCTTGAAAAGCTTTCCTTTTCCTGAAAAAGCTTTCTTTTTCCTAGTGCTTTCTGAGCATTTGCTCAAAACCCTTGCATTTGACTCTTTTAGTTGTGTTTGACTTTAGCTTTTTCTTGAAACCCTAACATGTGTTTGTTTGTCATCCTAAATATCATTTGTCATCATGTTTTGTGGCATTATATGTCTCCCACCTATTTAGAGTGAAACCTTAATATCATGAGTTAAAATAATTGTAGGTGATCATCCTATTAGATAGCCAGATCCATATGGTGGTCCGCAGCTTGGTCTATAGAGTGTTTCCCTTTTTGTTGGGCAATGTACTTGATCTTTATTATGTTGTTGTTCACATACATATTGCAGACATGATTTTTTGTATATATATTCATTAGCCCAATTGAGACCTCATATATATGTTATGATTTTGTATTTCATATCACACTTATGATGTACTCCCCTTTTTTGACGATGATGATGTATATGAGATATACCTTCTTCGATTCATCCTCGTTTGATGCTTATGTGATGATGATATATGCCCCATACATGATACATGATGTTTTTATTGGTTTATTATCATCATGATATGTATTGATGACATTGTGGATGCAAGATGGATGTTAGTTAGAATAAATATCTGATGATAGATAGAAATTTGATGTTGTTAGTAGTTGATAATTTGATTTTTCTTTACTTGGAGGCTTCACAATTTTTGAACAATCCTATTTGATGAAGCAAATAGATACGATGCACCGAGGTATTAATGACCAAGGTGACTTTGTATCCATTGCATGGAATTTGACTCTACAAACAAAGAGTATTTTTGCTCATACCAGACATATAAAATTTTTGTTTAAAGTATATAGTTGGGTTGTGTTAAAACTTTTCAGACCAGTCACATAGAGAGGTATATGACACCTAACATGAAAATGCTACATGAATTTCATACTATTTACATAGAGAGCTATGAAATACCTAACATGCAACTACTATACAATATTCAAACCATTTACATAGAGAGGTATGAAATACCTAAGATGCAAATGCTACACAAATTGTTTCAACACAAATTTCATACACTCAATAAAGAAAGTATTCGCCATGGTAATATTACAAAAAATATCTTATAAACAACAAATCAAAATGATGCTCAATTTCCCCCATTCCTTCTTCTCTAAATCCTTATGGACATCCTCGAGAGATCCTGGGAATGAGTCAATAATGTAAATCACAAAAATAAGACTATAAAAAAGATAACAGACAAAGTTGCAGTATCACTTGCCATATCTATTTTGGGGGTAAGGCTATTATCTGGTGTTAATCATGTCTATTGTAGGAACGGATCCGTTAAGGCATATCTCAGGATGTTGTTGGGACTTGTCAAAAAGATAGGTAGTTGATACTTTGGCTTTGTTTATGTTTGTTTATAGTCAGAACTTTGCTATTGTTTGCTTGAAGGTTCTAGGTTTTGATGTTTTCTTTCTTTGTTTGTTTGTTTTGTCAAAGGGTGAGTGTGATGATCTGTTTATTATGGATGATGTCTTATTGTGAATTGTGATGAATGGGATAGGTCTTTTTTCTTTTTCTAAGTTTTAAGATGTTTTTGTTATTTTCTAGGGACTAACCTAGGGCCTCGGGGGCTCATCAAAGATAATCCTATGTTGTACAAACAGAGGCTCATAGTTCGCTTGGTTTGAGATTTTTTGACCTTTTTTGCTTTGTGAATGTTTTTGGATTGTGTATTTTTGACTACTTTTTTGGATTTTTCATTTTTGACTAAGTTGAAATAAAGCATATTGGAAACCTAAGGGGACTGACCTAGGGTCTTAGTGGCTAATAAGCCTTGCCTATGTTGTACACGTAAAGGCCACATAGTTCGACCATTTGAATCAAAGCATAAACTATTTTTGGGTAAACAACATTGATAATCTGGATTGATATTCCACTTCTATCTCTAGAGGATATGTTGCAGGAAATAAACTTGAATTAGCTGTGAGGTTCAAGCAAATGTTGATATCTTAGACTATTTGAGTGAAGGAATAACCCAACAATGTTGTTTTGTTTTTTATGTTTTTCAAATGTTTTTGATCTTTTGTGGTTTTCTAGATGTTTTTGGATTTTTACCCCATGCCTAGGGTGTAAGATGTTGACAACTTAGATTGATGTTTCACTTTGTTTTTCTAGAGGATATGTTGTAGAAAAGCTTACTTGAACTAGTTGTAAGGTTCAATCAACTGTTGATATCTTAGAAATTTTGAGTGAAGGAATAATTCATGTTGTTAGTATCTTTGAAGGTTACCTTGGTAGTGCATTAGTGGTATACCTTGTTGTTGGGATGAATTTTTTTCTTGTTTTTGATATTTTTTCTTTTTCATCCTTTTTCCATTTTTTTTGGATTTTTACCCTTTTGCTTGGGTTGTAAGATGTTGACAACTTGGATTGATATTTCATTGTGTCTTTCTAGAGGATATGTTGCAGAAAAGCTTACTTGAACTAGCTGTGAGGTTCAAGCAACTATTGATATCTTAGAATTTTTGATTGAAGGAATAATCCATGTTTGTATCTTTGAAGGTTACTTGGGTAGTGTGTTAGCAGTACACCTTGTTGTTGTGATGAATTGTTTTGAAGGTTACCCTGGTAGTACATTGGAAATATACCTTGTTGATGGGATGAATTGGTTTGAAGGTTACCCTAATAGTGCATTGGTGGTATACCTTGTTGTTGGTGGATTTTTAACCTCTTTCCTGGGGTGTAAGATGTTGACAACTTGGATTGATATTTTACTTTGTTTTTCTAGAGGATATATTGCAAAAAAGATTACTTGAACTAGTTGTGGGGTTCAAGCAACTATTGATATCTTAGAATTTTTGAGTGAAGGAATAATCCACATTGTTAGTATCTTTGAAGGCTACCTTGGTAGTGCGTTGGTGGTACACCTTGTTGTTCGGATGAATTGTTTTGAAGGTTACCCTGATAGTGCGTTGGCGGGATACCTTGTTGATGGGATGAGTTGTTTTGAAGGTTACCCTGATAGTGCGTTGGTGGGATACCTTGTTGATGATATGAGTTGTTTTGAAGGCTACCTTGATAGTGCATTGGCGGGATACCTTGTTGATGATACAAATTGCAAAGGGTTCCATGTGGCACACCTTGTTGTTTGAATAATGTCTGGATCATAATATGAGCTAGAAGGCATAGATCAAGATTTATTCTAAAGCAAGATATAAGGATCTTCCCTTAGTGACTAGCAATGATAGGTTATCTTGTGATAAGATAGCTTATTTGGATAGAGTATGCCCCTTTTGGATAATGCCTCATGACTTAGATAATGTTGGATAGGATAGGATCAATGATAGTGACCCATGCCAAGATGTTTTTCATAAGCAAATGTAAATTGTACACCAAAATTTTGTCAAGACCAAGGTACTTTGGATTGGGATAAAAATGGATTGGATTTATTCTGGATAGGATGAGATGCTTCCACCTGAAATGGCGCACATAGATGCTCAATTCTACACATGATGCTTGCTTGCCAAATTTTCATCATGGTACTTGTCCAAAGCGCCACCATAGTGGTTTTCACTAGAGGATGATTTTTCTCTTGACTATTTTCTGTTGGTGTAATTAATTATTAATTACACTTTGCATAAGTTTACTTAGATTTATTTAATTCCTAAGTTATAGGATCTCATCTTTATCTTATCGAGCTATCTTGTTGCTCAAGATAAGATTAGGTTTAGGCATCTTTGCTTTTATAAAGCAAATTATCTCTTGTAATTAATTGGTCTTTTCGAATATATCAAATTGCATGTTTTTATGCAAATCTCTGCTTTTTCATTTTTCTCTTCTGTGGAAGGTATTTTTTGGTTTGCAATCAGATCTTAGTTTTCTAACATGGTATCAGAGCCTTGATTTGCAGCCCCTTCTCAGATTTCTGGAGAGATTCATTGCAGAGTTCGTTCGAGGTCCCTCAAGGATTTTTCTCCTTGAGTATATTTATGCAGCGTTTTGGATCAAATCAAGTTTTTCCATTCGATTCAGAGCATTGGAAAAGATTGAAGTTTGATGAAAGCCATTTTTTATTGGAGCCATTTTTAGTTTTGCTTCATAAATCTAGCTTCCACTCAGTTGTAGGAAAAATGATTTTTGGGTTTTGTAGCCAGGGTCGAAATCCGATCTGAGTATCTTTTCATTTTTTGATTTTTTTCACGGATCTAAAGAAAATAGATACACAAAAAATTGTCATGCGTCATTTTTTTTCACCTGGCTAAAGGTTTAAAAAACAAAAATTTCATCTTCTGCTTGCTGGATCAAAAAACGATTTCTGGGTTTTATTTTTTGCTTCAAAAAATTTCTGGGTTTCTATTTTTGTCTACTCATTATAAACAGATATTTCAGAAATCAAATTTGAAGAGTTTTCATCATGGAGGCAGATGTGAACATTGGTTTGTGCATGCACTCATTTTTGTTTTCATGCACTAGGTTTGCATTTTCTCTGTAGTTTATGCATGTTTTGCATTATCTCCTTTTACAATCATTGGGTTATTGTAATAAATGAATTGAGATAAAGTTCCATTAAGGGGGGTTATTGCATCCATCTTTCATGATTGGTGACAACTCGCATGAGTTTGTCTGGTTTCCTGTTGTCTCCTTTTAGCTTCTTTCTTGCTTAGTTGGACACATCGTTGGTTTGTTTCGGTTCACACTTCACATTGGGATTTTATAGTTCTTGATCCGCATTGGTTCAGATCTTTCTCATTTGAAGGTCATGGTTTTATGGTTAATGTTCTAGAATCTTGATGGTACTCGTCCTATGGGCAGTTTTAGTTTCAGTTTGGCATTGGCTTCGAGACACAGCTTCCAGATTTGTCACCATTATGGGTCCATTCATCATTTCATCTACTGTTGTTCAAAGATTCCATATTTGATCTAGTATGTGAGTTTCCAGTGTTCCTTGGCATCGAGTCTGCTGTTGCATTTGTGATTCCGATTGGTATTTTGCAAACAGAAGTATCTTTCCTTGCTTGCCGGATTTGGGGTTCCAGTGTTGCTTCATCAGAGTTCTTCCAGTGTTTCTTCGCAGCAGTTCATCTCACTAAGGGGGGCTTATCTCTCTTTGCATTTTTACATGAGTACCTGATCAGGCCTTTTTGCCAGGACTCATATTTGCATAATAATTTACTTCTCCCTAAGTTGCACTTATGGGGGGGTGTTGGTGTAATTAATTATTAATTACACTTTGCATAAGTTTACTTAGGTTTATTTAATTCCTAAGTTATAGGATCTCATCTTTATCTTATCGAGCTATCTTGTTGCTCAAGATAAGATTAGGTTTAGGCATCTTTGCTTTTATAAAGCAAATTATCTCTTGTAATTAATTGGTCTTTTCAAATATATCAAATTGCATGTTTTTATGCAAATCTCTGCTTTTTCGTTTTTCTCTTCTGTGGAAGGTATTTTCTGGTTTGCAATCAGATCTTAGTTTTCTAACATTTTCTTTATTTTTTTTGTTTTTGTTTTTTTTTTTTTAAATTTAATTTTTGATGCCACACAAAATCACTGTTTATTAGGTTTCATCATGGTGACGATTTTTTGTTCATGTTTGAAACACCTGGTGGTGTTGATGTAGATGTTGCTGGTGTTGATATGGTTGTTGTTGCTATCATGACATGCCAATGATATCCTGCTTGGAGGAGTTGTTTTGCTAGGACATGGGAACTTGAATGTAACCCCTAATAATTCTTATCCTCTTTGTCAATACTGAAGTTACCCTTACCTTCATGCGTACATCTTGATAGAGTGCCCTTAGAGTCCTTATGATAAAGAGTTGATGCCAACACATGGTCAATGTGAAATTTGGATATCATGGATGGAAAAATGTGTTGAGGGATATAATTTTTAGATGGATTGGTTGACAATTTGGAACCTTTGACTCTCCAAACTTAGGATGATGAGAAATGATGGGTGGATATGGAGATCCGACTGGGACTAATGTCTTGATATACCTTGTAGGTTGCTCTTAAAGCTTTCTTTTGCATTGTTGGACTTTTTTTATGGATGAAATTCCCTTTTTGATTTTTCTCCATAGTTTCTTTGACTAATGGAGCTTGATAGGGATGATTTTCTTTCTTTTTCTTTTGTATCCATTTGTATCTTGCTTGTCCATTTTGTTTTGTTGATTCTTGTGCATCAATGACTTGTTCCTTTCTTGGCTATAACTTTTTTCTCTTGTTGTTGGTCCCAATGAGAGGTTTGAAATATGTGTGGATGATGATTCATGATATGGTTAGTTGTAGTGTTGGTAGCAATTTCATCATAAGGACTCTTCATGCTCTCTATGTTGATACGTGCAGTAGATAAAGTTTCCCCCAGTATCATAGAGGTATCCCTGATATGTGGAGATCCCTTAATTGTTGGATAACCAAGACTTTGATGCTTAGGAGTGCCAATAACCTGCACTAGTTCTAGGATACCCTATTCATGTAGGCCTAATCCTTTTTCTTTATAATGCATCTTATTTTTCATAGGATATGTTTTATCCTGGAAACAAGATGCTAATCCTTCTTTGCTCTATTGTGGATCTTCAAATGTGATAGCTTCTTCACTAATAGGATCCTTCATAGGTGGGATAACTTCTTGATTGATATTGTCAACTTGATCTTTTGAAATATCATATTTTGATGGCCCTTCAAAATATATTGGTGCTTATTTGACTGTTGTATACCCAATGCTTTGTTGCTCAGGATTATCAATTAAATTTGTTGATTTTAAGATACTATGCTCCATATTTTCATGCTTAATGTATTCAACCTGCCTAGAGGATGTTTATGATCTTAATGCTTCTTCTTGATCAATTTTTGCTATATCTTGATCATGTGTACAAAGGTGAAGAGTAGGCGACTCTTGTTCCTTGGTAATGATACCAAGAGTATGAGACTCTTGTTTTGGATGAAGATCATCTACATGTCCATTAGGAGTAAGCATATCATGGGTAGATGTATGTGTGCTTGTTGTATGGATCTAATCTTTTTTTGGAAAATCTTTGCTATCTTGGAAGATATCTACCAAGTCATTGTAGTATCTTGATGATAGGGATTCTTGATCTTGACTCTGTGTGGTATCATCTATTATATGCTTTGGATCACATTCTTGACTTGGATTGATTTCAAAGAAGGGATTGTCAGTAAAGGGTCCTTGGATTTTCTCAAAATGTGGACATATGGGTGATAGCTCTTGGCTTAGATTTTCTGCATTGGGTATAAGTGTTGGATTAAGAGTCTTTTCATCATCAATATGTACTACCATGAGGTTGGATGATGTCAATATATCTTGGACTAAATCATTGCTATCCTTGCATGATTGATTTTGATCATGCTTGGGACTAAATTCTTGATGTATGTCCTCTTGTTCACTAGATGATGTAGAGAAATTGTCAATGTGATCCGTGATAGATAGCTCTTGATTTTTGTTTTCAACTTTTGAGGTTGATACCTTGTCATTGTTTTCATTGGTAGATGGACCTTTAAGAGCTATTTCTCCTTGATCAATGAGGTCTTGGATGAGGTTTTTGAGTGTAGAACACTTGTTCATTAGGTGACCCTTGATTTTGTGGAACTCACATTGTTCGTACTTGTTATACCAAGGGAGTTTAAATTTTGGTTCACCATAAATTGGACTATCATTGATCATGATAAGTTCCTGTTGTACTAGTTCATGCATGATTACCTCTAAAGTTTCTCCCAAAAGGGTGAATTTACTTTTTGGTTGTTAATCTTTCCTTTGTGGCTTTTCTTGATTATTTTGCTCTTGATTTTGTTGAACTCCTTGATACTGCAATTGAGGTACATTTTGATATTGCACTTGAGGTACACCTTGGTGTTGTGGAACTTCTTGATACTGCAGATATTGGAAGTGTTTTTGATGTGTATATTGAGGTGTTTGTGGAATAATGTCAATTGGTTGAGGATATGTAATGTTTCAACTTTTCACATGGCATTGGTGATACATCGGATTTTAATTTCATTTAATTTCCTCAAGATCTCTCTCAATTTTATCTAGGTAAATTTGATGTTCTAGATTTATTCCTTGATGGTAATTTTGAAATCCTTGATGTTGTGACCCTTGATAAGAGTAATTTGGGTAATAGATCGACATGTTTTGGGGACATTATGTTGCTCAATACCCTATCATAAGGTCACTCAATTTATATTTCCAAGAGGATTATGCCTATTTCCATGTGAGAGGTAGTAATATGGGTCTTCTGGCTGCTATGTTTTCTTTTTCTTCCTCTTCGTTTAAGATGATTGATGCGGTGATAAATTGACAAGGTGTTTCATTTTTCTCAAATATAAAGGTTCTCAAACTACTTATGATGTTGGTTTGTGCACCTTCAATGTGCATGAGACTAGGTTGAATAATAGGTGCTACAAGGCCTAGTTGTTGAATGGGAGCTGTAGGTCAACAAATGGTCATAAGGTGTGATGGTTTGCTATGAAACTCAAAAACCCTAAAGCTTGAGTGCTGTTTTAGAATGTGGCTACTTTTTGGAAAAAAAATGTTGAAGAACTAGGGTCGATATTCCACTTCCTGGTCTAGAGGATATGTTGTGGGAAAGATACTTGAACTATCTGTGAGTTCCAAGTAACTATTGATATCATAGAATTTTTGAGTGAAGGAATGATCCTAATGTTTTGTTGGATTTTGATTTCAAATAAGTAGTATAGAAATAATGGGTGAGAGACTTTGTGACCAATCTGATTTTCCAAATGTTTTGTTCGAACAACAACTTCAGTTTGTTTTCCCCTAAAAAATACTATGAGCTGGAATGGTAGTTTGTAACCTTTGTGTGTTTTTTTCTTTGTTTTCTTGAGTATGGAAAATGATATAATAGCACTGGACTAACTTAAAAGCATAGAATTTATGTGACCTGAATTTCTAAAGCTCAAGTTGTGAAATCACAACACCCAAGCCATAGTTTACCCAATGTTTACTTTGATTAAGGTAACCTAAAATAAAAGCCAAAATGTTCAGAAAACTTTAAGGATAAATGCTTTCAAGGAGTGAAAACATAAGGCTTCTTTCACAAGTATACACTAGATCAAATGGTTTTTTATTTGACCAACCTATTCAATGTTTGTTTTGATGTGTTCTTTTTCTTTAAATCAAACACAAAAATTTATGTCACAATTTTTTTTTGAATGTAATTGGGCAAGTTTAACATTAACAAGAAATTACAAACCTAGTGGAGAGAAACCATCCTCTTAGGTGGGCTTGCCTCATGCTCTGAAGAGATGATTTTACATGCGACTTATGGCACCGGCCTATAGTCGGACATGGAAAGTAACTTCTCGAAAGTAAATTCTGATGCACCTCTTTCAAAGAATGTTTTGGATAATAGGGTGGCTTCTAAATCAAATAGCTCTTATTCATGTTATGGGGATATTATTTTCGGGCACCTACACATGCAGCATTTTGTTCAATTAAGAAACTTTCAGCCCTTTTGGGTTTTTATGCATCACAAGGATACTGAGGAAGAATATTTCAGTATAGGACATTTGCACCCGGTGAGTGATGAACTTTCCTCACACTCATAAAATATTTATATAGTGGTCCAAAATGAAAGTACCACTTGGGTCACCTACGAGTTCTCCAACACAGGATGTGTCTCAATAGATAGGCCCTCTAAAAAGGTATGCTTGAAAAAAGTGCAAAGCTCAAAATGTCCTCGCTCACCCAAGATTGCCAAAAGGTGTGAGGGAAGAAGACAAACATTTAGCTTTGCTAATCAATGAATACACGACATACAATTCATAACAAATTGATCCATTTTAAACACCTGAAGTGATGTTATCCACAAAAAATATGGGAATAACATAACGAAATATTGTTTTTATTTTTGCACCAATTGAAGCATTCAAGACATCAAGCATTTAAGATAGCAATGCTATGAAAACAACAAAAACATTTTATTCCTTTTAAGCCCCAAAATTGAAGTCTTTCTAGGAAAATGAAGCCTGGTCCTAACTAGTCAACAAATGTAAATTGTGCATGTGTCAAAAAAATGAAAAATGTTTGTGCTCTTTTTATGCACCAAATTCAAAGGTTCCTAATTATGAAAAAATGAAATGTGTTCATTTTTAGAGCCCAAAATTGAAGTTTTTTATGTTCTTTTTATGAGCACCAAATGAGAGTTCCTATTTTAGAAAGCTTAAAACTAGTTCATTTTAGCAACACCAAATCAAAAGTGAGTTTTTTGTTCATTTTAATGCACCAAAATAAAGTTCCTAACTTAGAAAAGCTTCAAATTTGTTCAATTTTAAAAAGCACCAAAATTGAATGTGAGAGTTGTTCATTTTAGAGCACCAAAAGAAGGTTCCTAACTTAAAAAGCTTTAAAATGGTTCATTTTAAAAACACCAAATCATAAATGAGTTTGTTGTTGTTCATTTTAATGCACCAAAAGAATTTTTTTCCTAAGTTAATAAAAAAAAGATTGTGGCTCCAAAAATCTTGGACCGATCATCTTCCCTGCAGAAAACAAGTTAATATGTTTCAAATCTTGCATAAAAATCCATTAATTCCTGCAAAACAAGCAAAATTTTAGCAAGAAGGTTCATTACAATAGTGCAGGATCCGTGCACTTGTCTTCCAGAGCAAATGCTTAGAAAAAAATCAAATGCTCAGAAATTTTTTGCAAATGCTTAGATCTTTTGTATAGGTAAAAACTCAAAAAGTTGCAAAAGCATGCTTTTTAGTGCAAAAGCGCAGTTCTTAGTGAAAAAACATAGTTCCCATGGCAAAGGCGAGCTTTCTATGGAAAATGCTCATAAATTTCATCAATCAAAAGTGAGCTTTTGTTGGGTATTGCGTGAAACTTCTCCTGAATGCTCCCAGAGTCCTATAACTTCAAATTTTCTCATAAAAACATTAATAAGGAGGACCTAGGTCCCACCAGGCATGCCAAAATGTGTGAGGGGGAAAGAATACATTAGAATGCAAAGCAAGAACAAGATTGAAAATTGAAATTAGAATCTATCTAATCCAAAAACTCTTAATCTATTCCTATTCCATCACTCATGAAATGAACAATCTAAGCTATTTGAACTGCCGAAATGAAATCCTAAGATTAACAAAATAAATTCAAAAGAAAAGGAAAGATTACCATCTCATGTTGGAGTGTATTTTCATGATGTTGGGTTTTTTGTATCACTACAAATCCTCCATTGTCCGTGTGAAAAATCTTGATGAACGATGCTTGGTTGATCAAAAAAGGTTGAAGCTCTATCAATGGTGATTGCGACAGCATTTCGTTGCAAAAGTATGTTGATTCTCTAATCCTTATTTGTGAGGAGAGAGGTTTTTTATATATGAAAAGAGATTTTGAATCGACGATCAAGATCATGTTGGAGAATATCTAGATCAACGGTCAAAATGTGTTGAGAGGATTTAGACATGAGAAGATTGTGCAAAGTTGATTTGCACAATTAGGGTGATTGAAGAATATATTGGCTAGTTAGGGTTTAGATTGATTAGTCAGCAATTGATTGATAAGTTAGTAATTGATTGATTTTAGTTAGGAAATAGATGGTTGAGTTAGCAAAATTAGATTGCTTAGTTAAAAATCCATAATTTTCTCAATCAGAAAATGGGTGAGGAATTTGAATTAATTAATTTAATTAATTAATTCTTTTTGGTGTTTTATTTTTTATAATTGATTTGAATAGTTTGATTTAATTATTCAAATTTTGGAGGGAAAGTGTGATAATGAAATTATTATGATTTAATAAATCAATTAATTTTGAGGAATAAGGTGAATTAGTGACGTAATCAAATAATTAGCGTTGTTTGACTAATCAGGATGAAATAAGATTAGATTAAGACTTTATTAAATAAATGTAATTTATTTAATTGGTCGAAATGATGAAACGTAAATTAATCAAATAACGTTTTATTCAATTAATAGTAGAATTAGGGTTTTCACAACTTTATTAAATAAATAGTATTTATTTAATTTGTTGAGAATGATGAAAAAGTGAATTAATTAAATAACATTGTATTATTCAATTAATAGAGGAAATTAGGGTTTTAAATGTCATTTGATGATTGTGGGATGATTTTGAGATGTTTCAAAATGTTTTAGAGATGTTTTGAGATGTTCTGAGTTGATTCTGAGATGTTTCGAGACATTTCAAGTTGACTCAGATTCATTTTGAGTTGATTCAAAGACATTCTGAGTTCATTTTGAGACGTTTCGAGTTGATTCAGAGTCATTTTGAGACATTTTAGGTTGATTTCAAGTTGTTTCGAGACATTCTAAGTTGATTCTAAGATGTTTCGAGACGTTTCAGATTGATTTCAAGATGTTTCAGGTTGATTCTGAGATGTTCCAAGATGTTTCTGGTTGGTTTCGAGTTGTTTCAAGACATTCCAATTTGTGATAGGTGTTAAGTCAATTTTACATGTCTACACCAATGTACAGTTTGAAAATCACCAAAATTCCTTTGAACTATAGTGCTATATATGTTGAACACCTGAAATACTAAGAGGAGGGTGAATTAGTATTCCATTAAATCATTTGATCATAATCCATCCAATTAACAAAACATATCTAACTATAACAATGAATGAAAGCATGAGACAATCACAAGATCACATGACACATGATCACCAAGATTTTTTATGTGGAAAACCAAAAAAGGAAAAAACCATGATGAATATTAGCTCACAATATATTATAGCCGGTTATAAGATATTACAAAGGCTCACTTCTAGGACACACTATCCAATAGGGCTCATAGCCACAAAAAGATAGATATAAAACAGAGATTGCCACATAGCCAAGATGTGAATTGATACAAAATGTACCTTCCTTGTGCTGAATTCAATTCCTTTAAAGCTCTGAATGTCGTCTTTGTGCACTATATCAGATAAAAAACAAAAAATATTGCTCTGCTTTACAATCGCTCAACATTCAAAATATATTTGTTGTTGTTCGAATCACACACATACAAATTCACATGTTTGCATCATATCACATGCTATTTTTTTCTTAAAATCTCAAAAATGTCTTACATATATACCCAATACATTTGCATACATCAATTAGGCTAGCCTAATTAGATGTAGCCCTATATTAAATGAAAATTACCTTGTCAGCTCCCCACTTGAATCAAAAAAATCTTCACGCTTAAACCAAATGTGCAACACTTTATTTATTTCGGCATGGACCTAAAATAGATCTCACTAACATCCACAACACATTTAATTAGCACAACATATATCAAGAATTAGGTTGGCCAGGAATTAGACCTAATCACAAAATAAGCCAACTGATCAATCACCAACAATCCATATGATCATATTACCACACACCGTCTAGAATATATAGTGTACTGACACCTATAAACAATCTCCCAATACTTTGAAGTTTGACTCTTAACACTGGAGGAATGTGGTCTGGATTACTCATACCTAGATACACTGTATATAGCCAAAACTACATGTCGAACTACTATCACTTATAAATTTCAAATTGTTCATCCAAACACACTAAAATCTTGAACATAGATGCACATAATGGTTAGGAATAACATTTTATTACTACATAGGTAGATCTTATCATGTGAGTGAATGTAGAACAAAATACTGGATTAGGATATCTTAATTTTGTTCACCGGATTAGAGTAAATATCAAAAATCAATATTGACATCAATGACAACACATTAAAGGGTTCCTTCTTCATTCTTTCAACAATCTCCCCCTTTGTCATTGATGGCAACATGTGCCAAATTTTTTGAAAACATACACTATCTCCAATCATCTCAACATGCTCCAAACATCTCCATTCATCAAACTTCTCCCCCTTTGACATCAAGGAAAAAGGGTGTGTCGGTAACACACATGCTAACTCAAAACTTTGATGCATATGTACAAGTAAATAACTGAATGATATGTACTGACTCCCCCTCAAGGAGTTATCCCAAAAATTTGATCCATCCACATGTATAATGAAAACTGGAAAATAACTAAAATAATGAAAGAATATATAGGTGAAAAAATGTTTAACTAAAGGAGGAGGCACCTTCAGGCTCCTTAAAAATTTCTTTCCAATAATATATTCCTTCATTCCAAGACTTTTTGGCTGCTCCAAGTGATTTGTACAATGACTCGATCTCTACTATATTCTCCTCTCCCTCTTCTTGAGTGCCTGGATTTGGATTTATCTTTGTAAGCTTCTTTGCATCGGCTAGGGAACTTGACATCAATATATTCCTGGTCTTCACCAAGTCCCCAAGCTGTCCAAACCACCTTCTAATGTCTTCTTTCTACCTTTGCAATGTGAAAAACTTGTTTTACAGATTTGTAATGGTAGTCCAAGTGGTATGATCTCTATCCTATGTAGGGTCATAGACTTTAGAGGCATTAGTAATTTGTGACTCAATATAGTCCATTAAGTCCTTAATGCCTTGAGTGGCATCCAACCACTTCATGCAGTACAAAAACAAAGTCTTAGCCTCATCCTCGCATTCCTTTACATCCTTTAAGGATTTCTCTACTTTGTCATGTATAGATGAACATCTATCTTGTAGCTCTAGAAGCCTCTTCTCAACAAACCTTGTTTCAACTTCTTTTTTCAGTCTTTTCTTTCAAACCAGAGATGTACTCCTTATGAGAATCAACCAAAAACTTGAGATTTTCAACTAAGGTTAGAGAATTGTCAATTGTAGTACCTGGAGTAGCATCCTATAGAGTCTTTATAGCTTCATTTATTAATTATATCCCCTTTTGATGTGTCTTAATTATCTCTTTTCTTCCAGAGGCATGAAAGACATCTCTGAGCTCCAACTTTTGAATGGTGAGATCTTTTCTAGATCCACACTTCCTTGATACATCAGGAACTGTAACAAATGGGGAGGAATTGCTGGTTGGAATCTTATTTGTCTAGACAAGAGACCCTTAAGAGGATTAACGAAAGATTATCCAATTGGCTTGGGTAGCTCCATGGTCTTTTGTACATCTTCTTCATTCTTTCCAACCTCAGAATCTTCTTCATTCTCATCTTTCTCCTCTTCATCAGAAGCATTTTCCTTTTTCTTATCTTTATCTTCATCCTCCTTTTCATCATCATCTTTCTTATTGTTCTCTTCTTTTTCTCCTTGTTCTTCTTCTCCATTCTTATTTTTATTATCTTCATTTTCATTTCTTGCATCTTCTTATTTTTTATCAGAGTGATCCTCAGTACCATATACATCATTCCTTTCTTTTTCTTGTTCTACACTTTGATTTTCATCAGCACTGGTGGGCTTGTCAGTATCTTCTGGAGGAGTAGAAGTGTTCGGGGAAGCATGTGTTTCTTCTACCAATGGTGGTGAGGACACCACATTCTCTGTAACATCAAATAATGTATTTTCTTCAGTGGTATGATCATCTACTTCTTTCTCTTCTGATACCTCTTTGAAAACTAGAATTTTTTTGTCAAGAGGAAGATTTTCCTTTGCATCAGTAACCTTTTCCTTATCATTCTCCTTCTCTTGAGTTGTAGCGTATGTGGAAGCGGATATCATCCCAAACTTCTCTACAATATCCTTGATAGTTCTAACTATTTCCTGCTTCAATTTGTCCACATGATCTTTTTCTCTCCCCATAATAATAGTGACACTTTGTTTGACTCTGAATTCCTTATTATACACTTCTATCAATGTAGCCTTATCATCCTCGGATGAGGAGGATCTAGTTTCCTCCAAGGCATCAGATTTCATCTTATCCTTTGATTTAATAGCTTCATGCCTTCTTTCCATGAAAACATCCCACACAACTCTAGGAACCTTCTTGATATTACTCATGTCTGCTTCTAAAACAATAATATACTAGATGATAGCTTCAATGATTGTTTTCCTATCTTCTTCATCCACTTTTGCATACAACTTTGTAGTAGCTTCTAACAAATCATCATATTGTAACATATTGCTAAATAAAACATCTAACTTCATAGGAGTATGTTCTCTTACTTGAGTATACTTTTTTTTCTTTTTCTTTTACTCTTTTGTCTTCTCTTCCTTCTTCTTCTCAGGATTTTTATGAATGTGTATAGTGAAAGCTTCTTTTTCTATTTTTGTTTCTTCTTCTTCAAAAGTGTCAACAATATTAACTATTTTCTTTTTATCTCCAGTGCTTACCTCTTGTGAAGCACCTTCACTATTTGTAGTAGCATTGCTTCTTCTCTTCCTTGTTAGTTTTTCATCATGTTCTAACCCAAGCTCAATTTCTTCTTCAACCACAACACTTAGATTATTTTCCCTAAAAGCTTTTTTCTTCTTTCTTCTTCCAGAAATGGTAGGGGTTGCTACTCGAGGCACATTCTTTCTCTTACTTGTCCTTGTGCTATGTTTAGAGGGTGCAATGAATTCTTCAATTACTGGAGCACTAGGCTCCACCTTTCCTTTACCACTGGTAGTAACAGTTGTACTAGAGGACTTAGGTAACGTAGAGGTAGGGTTGGAAGTTTTTCTTCCTGATCTTCTTGGTCTAGAGGTCGCAACTACCATGCTAGATTATCTTTCTCTAGCCTCCTTGATTTTCTCTTTTGTGTAACCTTCTCTTCTAGCCCATTCTTCTACTATTTTCCTTCCATTCCTCTTGATTTTCATTTTCTTCAACTCCAGATGTACTTTTGTTGATTTTTCTTCATATGTCACATGCCTTGCTTGAGAGGGGTCCTTAGGAATTTTGAGCAACAAATATATATATCCCTCTACCTCATTCTTAGAAAATTCATAGCCAAGAGGCTCAATCCACACCATTCTTGATTCAAAAGCCTCAATTATGCACTCATCAGTTGTAACAAGAAAATAAATTTCCTTTGCATATTTTTCTACAAGTTTGTGAGGATTTCTCTCCCTTTCATGCATATTATTTTGAAACACTACAAAGAATGCAATGAAATATCATCCTAAGATTTCAGGCTGCCTAAGTTCATATAATCAAATATTTTATGTCCCACAGGTCTACTCATATCCCATACAATACCCTTTCTTCCAGGAAGCTCTTTAGGAAGTAAAACAATAAACACATTACCAAAGTTCCAAACTTGAATGCATATTTATTTTCCCTAGTTTTCTTCAGATTCTCAAGAAGTTGCTATCAGAGAAACTCACACAAATCAAAGTCCTTCCCATTCACTAATATTTCATGTGCAACATATATAATAGTAGCCGAAACTGAATTCTCCCCGTTTGTGAAGTAAATCTTGTGACCTATCACCATAGAAGCATATTTCATAATAGGATTCTGGATAGGTTTTGTTTTCAAATCCCTCTTGTCATAGGTTGCACTAGTAAGATTCATAACAAATTCATTCTTCACAGATTTAAGAACCAATACATGTCTAATATCACACAATCTTGTAACAACCTTGATCACTTCCTTAATTATTAGTCTAGGAATGTCAGTCCATAGAAAATTTTCATGCAACCTGCTCAATGCTAGCTTCACATACTTAGCATCAACATCACTATTGTAATTAGGAAACTAGTTCCAAACATCTAGCTTTTCCACACTAGGTTAACATATTCTAGTTTTACAAGGAAATCATCTCCAAACAACTCATCAATCCATATATCTTTAACTTTATGCTGATTATACTCTTCCAATTTCCCATGTATGTAGGCCCTAGTATCTTTTGTAGGTAAAACCCTATATGGAATCTTTGAGAAGGCACTGTCGGGGTCATTATCAAATATTTTCATTGGATACTTCTTGAATTTTGGTCTAGGCATCTCAGTAATGTTGAAAATGGTTGGGGTAGCCATTTTAACTTCAATTCAAGCTCAAATGCTTATGAAATCAATTATATTTCAAACCCACAAAGCACGGTAAGTAGTAAATACCTTTTACATGCACAACAGGATCTAGGGTTTGAGTACTCTACACTAAATTACTTTGAATCACCTTCAAATCTCCTTCATTTTTCTCTGATTTCTTCGAATGCATAAATGTGATTAAAATCAATTTAGAAACTCACTTTAAACCTTCCTGATTTGCCCTAATTTTGCATTAATTCCTTCAATTTCCATAAAGTTGATAAACCCTTCACTAATACACTATAAACCCTAAAATTCTCCACATTTCTTTAGATTTGCATATTTTTTGTCAGTTTCTTTTCTAAAAGATTAATCAAGTCATTTTACACCATATATCTTCATGTCACTCCTTGACACCTCAAATTTTTCAGGGGGTTGTTTGATTTTTCTATTATTGCTCCCCCTAAGCCTATTCCTAGGTTTAATTCTCAAGAAAATTATCTACACTAGAGGGAGGTATAGATACATTTTTAATTCTTGATTCATCCTTGTTCTTAGATTCATCTTTCTTTCTCCAAATATTCTCCATTTCCTTCCTTACTTCAGTAGGATCAATTTTCTTCACGAGTTCATTTATGTTTGTTGAATTAGTCTATCTTCCATTCTTGCTTCTACAAAATCTTGAAATGTGTATAGGTTTGTTGCAACTATAGCATACACCATTTTTCTGACCAAACTGACCTCTATTCAATCTAGATATGCACTGGTTAGCCTTATGTCCAAATACATTGCATGTATAGCAGTAACCATTGAAAGATTGAACAATTCTACCAACATTATATCTATTCATCATCTAACTTCTATACTCGATAGCTCTATGTCTAAATTTCTTGAATGCAAAACATTGTCTAGAGAAGGATCTAGCATTCTGATTCATTCTACTTCTACATTCTATTTCCTTATGTCCAAATTTATTGTAAGAAAAGAAAATAACATTAAAAGATGGGTACCTTTGAGCATTTGGTTTTCTAATAGGGGGTCTTCTAGCATTACTTCCTTGATTTCTAATTTGTTTGTCATTTCCTTGAGTCTTCTCTTGATATTCAACCTTGTTTGGAGTCTAATTTACCTTTGATATTTCTCCTTTTCCAAGTCCCAAACCTCCTTTATCTTTATATGGTTTTTATCCTACAATTAGTTCATCAAGCATTGTAGAACTTGTTTTGAATTTATCCTCATGAACTCTTTCTTTTTCAAGATTTGATCTCAGAGTTACCACTTCTTGTTCAATTATTGTGCATTCATTGGTTTGTCTTTGTACCATTGCATTCAGACAATCATCAATTCTTTTATTTTCTTCCACTTGTACTTTCAATTTGGTGATGTCTTCATTTGCTTGCTTCAATTGTTCATTGACTTCCCTATGTGTTTCTCTGAATTTCTTGATTTGTTCTCTCAATTTTTTGATTCATTCATGTGCTTCCTTGATATTTTCCTTTAGATATTTGTTTTCACCTTCAAATTTGTCAAGATCTTCAAGAGAAACTTTGAGTTCTTCTTTTCAATCATGCAATCACCTTCAGTAGTAAGATTTGAAAACTCTTTATCATCCATGTGTTCAATCTCCAAGATCTTCCTCAAGCTGTTAGGATTCTCAGAAGGAACCAAGATTTGATACCAATTGTTGAATGATGACAAAGTTTTTACTCGAAGTAAATAGGTCGAATAAAATCTCCACAGACAAGACCATGGAGAGCCTATCCTTCTTGAAATATATGGAACAAAGACAACCTAAGGTGAAATTCTGCATTCACAAAGCAAAGATTGACTTTCGTTCAATCCCAAGTCTTCGATAACCAAGTCATGGTTGTTCTAGAGTCACTCTTGGGTAATGATGTGACAATTGCTATTAATCTCAAGGGGACCTTTTTATACATACACACATATATATTTGCCATTTGTTTGAAAATATTAGGTTAGCATTCCTAATTCCAATGATAAATTCGGATATCATGAAACCAAAAGATTTGACATAAATTTCCTGTATCCTCACTAATTCATTTTCTATCACTTAAGTAGATTTAACACTAATCATTCAACAAATTCATGGAAAATAAAAGATTTATCAACAAAACTATTTCCATTCACTTATATTTTTTGGAACATTTTCAAAAATATTAAACATCTATTCTAAAACATAATGTAAAAGTACTAGAAAAGAAAATTTTCTCCCGGTTATTCTCCATGGATGCCCCAAAGAATTAATTGAAATAGAGAAAACAACTTTATATTTCACCAAATTGCTTCACAGCTATGCACAAAATGGTGCAAGCTTTTAAAGAGAGAGCGTTTCGTTTATGGACACCGAATAGGTTCTGTATACACCCTTAAATGGCGCAACATATAGTCTTGTTCGACTGAACTTACAAAACTAGCTACAAAAGATACTTAGATAGGTAGCTATCCATAAAGCTCAGATATCAATTAATGTCTACGTGCATACAAAGTTTTACGTCGGAATGGTTCAGAAAACAGGAAAAAAGAACAAAACTTAAAAGAATTTTTTGCTCCTCCGACATCCAAAAATTCTGAACTTAAAATAAAAATGTGGGAGGAGATGGCCTTTTATAGAAACAAGGCACTTAGAAGTGCAACTTAATTTTTTTTCAGAGAATCAGAAATATCAAATAAAAAATGTGTTGTGGCATGTGCCAACTATCATTAAGAACATTCTAGAATAAGTCAAATATTTGACTTTGTCTGCAACAACACTTTTCTTCGTACTTCAGCATGAACTCTTTATCTCCATCAAGGCTGCCAACTTTCTCAAAACACTGGAATGAGAAACATCTACCGGGACCGAGATCAACCTACAAATTTAAAATTAAAACAACAAATGAACATTATATTTCTTGTATCTAGTATCTGGTTATTTCCATATTCGCTTATGACTCAGGCTTCGGTATTCTTCCTTCTTTCTTTAATTGATATTCTCAGAAAGACTTTAATACTTGATGTATACGTTCTTTTGAAATTCTTTGTATTGCTCTCCAAGTGAGTTTGAGCTTGGTATATTCTTCAGTTGCTTGAAGTATGATGTCATTCTTTTGTGCTTTCTCTACTTCATATTTGACTATAACATTTCTACACTATATTATTTCATCAATAACCTCTCATGTCAGCAATTGAACAGGATCTTTATTTATCATTTCTATCCATTCCTTGAAAGCTTTGGCTTCTTTTCCCTCCCATCCTAATGTTTGAGGATCAAAGCCTTGACGTGTCAATGTTTCAATAAATTCTTGATTTTCACTAATCAGTCTTCTCCACTCAACAATGACTCTTTCAAATCCTTCAATGCATTGCATTATCATGTCACTTTCCCATTTCAGCTATTTCTTCCATTTTCCTCAAAATGAGGCTTCATGTATTGATATTACATTATTTTGTATTAATTCTTGGATGTCTGACTGTATGAAAATTTCAATATTTCACCTTTCATCCATGACCTATTCTTGGAAAAATTTACATTCATCTTCAAATATTTTCAATTTCTCTAAACTATGATATGCTTCCTTGTACTTATTGCATCTATAATAAACTCATCTCCTTGCTTTACCAAGTATTCAATCCATTCTTCAAATATATTCATCCTATGATGAACTGCATAAATGGCATCCACTTCCTCTTGTGACATTGACATCGAATGTTGGGGAAGTTTCATTTGTTCTCGACTAAATAAATTCAATGACTTGATAAAGTGTTCCAAGGTAGCAACCCGTTCGTTCAATTCTCTTTTCTTTGTTTATATTTCTATACTCTAGCAGCATAAGCATTTAAGTTTACTTTTATTTCATCTAATTCTTGCTACCAAGATGAGTGTCCAAGATTAATACTTGTGATCTTGTATTCCTTAGGCATTATCTCATGTCTATCTTTATCAATTGTAGGAGTGGCTATGTGAATAATTATATTTCCATCTACATTCCTTTATATGAAATTTTTTGTCTTTGCTCTGCGCCTAGGTTTAGGAGTACTTTCTTCTTGCATAAAATTATTGAGATTTAGAGGTAATATTTCCACTTCCATTGGAGAAGCTAATTCCCTGATTAGCCAATCAGTTCTATCATCATCTTGTTGTACCTCTATAACCTTTTCTTGTCCCTGTTTATTACTTGTTTCAGGAATTTCCTCTCTTTGACTTGCCATATTTTCTGAAATGGGGAATTCTTTAACAATATCTGGGTCTGGCACTACCTCTTCTGTTTGGAGACTTACACTTTCCTATCTATCCAAATTTTCTAATTCATTTCTCTGCATGTTACCTTAATTTATTTCTACACTAGGGTTCTTTTCATTTTTAGTTCTATCTCTTACAAACTGTGTAGCTTCTTCTTCTTCAATTTCAATTTCATTTTCATTTTCAGCATAGCCTTTATTTGATTCTCCAAAGACCTGTGAGTATTCATCAACATTTTGCACATTCCCAAAAGAAGGCTGGGAATCAAGAGTATCTTCAACAACTCTTTCATCAATAGGATTTTTCTCTGCATCTTCCCCTGTTTCCATTTCAAGTATGCCAGGGTTTCCTACCTCTAAGGCGAGCATTCCTTGAATAAATTCTTCTTCAATATTTATAGGGTTAGAGCTCGTCTTAAATTTCTTCTACTACTTGGCATACCATGGGCTTGTCTTTAGACTTCTTCTCTTGTACTTTCTCCCACATAGCACCCCATTTATCTACTTGTTCCTTAATTTTGGCTTCATCTTCCTCAAAAATTTCCTCTAGAGCTACAAGAGTCTCGCCCAATGCTTGCTTCATATTGGCCATATTAATAGAAGGAGGAGAAGTAAATAATGTTGCAGCTCTTTGAGATGCAGACCTGGTTTGCATACCAACATTCCCTGTTGCTCCTATTCCTTCATCGACAGTTACTCTTGTTTTGGGTCTAGCTGTAGAAGAAGATGCACCTTTAGGTCTTGCTTTTGATTTATCTTTACCTGTCTCTACATCTTTTTTTCTATCAGATGGTTTTATGGGAACTTCCTATCTTATTTCTAGGAAGGGTTATTTCTTCAATTCTAACACCTGGAGTAGCCTTGCTAATATTTATTTTCTTCTTTGTAGGCTCCCCACTTTCAAAAGTAGTTTCATCTCTTTTTTTTCATCTTTTATCTTCTAAGAAGATGGGTTTGATTCCTCTTTCTCTTAAACTTTTTCAAAAGTCATTACTCCAGTGTTGAGTATACCTTAGGAATGGCCTTGTAAAGTCATCAATTGATGTCATGTCTTCATCATCAACACCTGGGTTTGGAATGGTTTCATCATATACCCTGTCATCATTGTAGAACTGGTTCAACACCTGACCATCATCTTCTTCCAATTGATCTGGGATGTCATAAAGGTTGAGCATCCGAGTAGATATTAAAGTCATTCTTTCATACTTTCTTCTTCTCACCATGTGCTCGTCTTCACAGTTAAGCCAATAATCTTCTAAATGAGGAACATGAGCATGATAACCAACTATATTTTTCTCAATATTTCCTTCAATATCATAGTACACTCTCTAGAGTGGAAATTCTTCAAAATGATAGGTCCTCATCTCTTCCTCATAAAAATCAGTTACTCTAATTGCACTGCACTTATAATTTCCTATTGTGATGGGAAATTTAAAAGAGGCCTTTTTGCGGGCATGGTTGTAAAGAGCCTGAGATGTTTTAACTATCTCACTAATTCCAATAAAATAATTTTATCTATAGGATACCTGGGTAGCATAAATGGGTGTCCATTAAATCCCCCCGCTCTAATATAGGAGTAAGTTGGGAATTGTATGTAATAGCCTCCCATAGGCTGAATGGAACTTTGTGCTTCCAGGGATAGTCTCTTGGATTTATCACCTTCCATTTTTCTCACCAGTTTTATGGAAAACAAATCATTAACTTTTATGTAATCATCTTTATACCTGTGAACAATGATTTGGGGTAAATGTGCATATATCAGGCTATTTCCAACTTGCATGCCCAAAGTACCAATCTATTTTAACCATTGTTTATTAGCTCTCATAGCACTGGAGTAAATAATATATGACGACATGTCGAAACACCTAGTTTTGGGGAATGTAGTAATTTGTTCATGCAATCTGTCGCTTATCAATTTTCCCTATTGAAACTCCACAAGACCCTCTATCATGCAAGATATTATCACGAACATCCAGTGTTCGAATTTGCTTGCATCTCTCAAACCAAATACTCTGCTAAGGAAAGTTATAATGTCTTTCATTTCTTGTTTAAACATTGACCTATGAATTACCTTGGTCTATGGTGCAATTAGTTGTTGGCACCACTTGGTGTTGATAATTTCTCTATTATGCTCCTCAACACTCTGATATGTCTTGGCCTTGGCTTTTAGGTAGACATTGAACATTTGTGTGTAAGAGGGGAGACCAAATGTACACATGATTCCTTTTTATGAGAAATCTACATAAGTTATTCCTTCTTTCTCAACAATCCTTTTGGCTGGGTTGTAATAGTTTATGCATTGCATAACTAATTCAAGAGCCTCCATTGCTAGCAGAGACCCTCCTGTAGGAAGTAACCCATTTGATACAACATTTTTGGTACATTGGGTAGCATTTTTTTGCAACAGTCGTGAATGGATTTCAATGTTGGAAGACCATCCCATGTGGGTATCTGTAATCACTACATTAATGGGTACTGCTTGTGAATTTTAGTACTTGAATTCATCTTCTTCTCTTGCGTCAGAAGTGCTCATTTTCAATATAACATGCTCTACAATTTTCAGAATATTCATCTTGTGTGCGAGTTAGGGTTAAATTCAACCAAACTTACATTTCATAACATTTTCAATTCGATTTCAATTAAATTTAACAACTCAAAGAAAATTTAACATTTTAATTTCAGAGTGAGAAAATACCATTATCAAGATTTTCTAGCTTGAGAAACTCTTAGAAAAATATCAGTTATCTAGAACATACCTAGTTATGGTTGAAAATGGTGATTCTTTAGAATGCAACTTCAAAATCCTTTGTAGTTGCAACTCAGATTCTCAAAATTTTACCTCTCTTTGCACACCAATGTTGTTTCTTTAATTCAATGTATTTAGCAATTTTGCAATATCACGCGAAGTGGAGTGTTGTAAAAGCAATTGCATGTTTGAAGTAGTGCCAACTACATAGGTAGTTCGCCACCTTCATTAATTACCTGTTATTTTGCATTAATTCCTAGAATAAAGGTGCAATCATTACAAATTATGGTTCAAATCATGAACACCTATATTTTTGTACTGGCTCGCTATTTGAGAAGAAAGATGGCATTGTGATTATACGTGGCAATTAGATGTCGCACCAATTATTTACAAGTTATATGTCATTAAAGATATGCGATTGATGATCACCGGGGTTGGGGCTTTTAGTACTGCTTTTGAAAGGATCAAACAACACCAAGATCTAGGAAATACTTTATGGAGAAAGAGAAAATTAGAACAAGAGAAAAAATTGAAAACTAAAATAGAAAAATAAAGTTGATGAAATTTCAAAGCACACTTTCTGGTTTTCGAATTTTACATCAAAGAAACAATAAAACACCAGACTCTGGTAGGGAATTACCAGGATTAGAAGTTTTGATCAATCAAATACCAGGCAGAGCTAGAATTTTTCTTTGAAGATACAAACTCTTCTGGCTCAACACAAGATTCTAGGATTTCAGTTTCTGATAACAAACTAGAGATTGAAAGCATACCAAAACATCAAAACCGGGAGAACAAAAGGTTATAATTCAAAGAATCCGTAAAATGAGAGAGGAAAAACCAACAACCAGCCGAGCACTAAAACAATGCCGAAGCAAGAGAAAAAAAAAACAAAAAGGGAAAAGAAAGAAAAAGGGGGTCCACATTTTTCCAAGGGGAAAAATAGGGCGTGTTGTGAGACCACACAACAACTATCAACCAACAAAACTAAACAAAATAATAGAAATTCAATTCCAAATCTAACATCAATGTTCCAACTTTCTTTAGTAATCTAATTATAAACCATGGGATCCTTATTCCATTTTCAAATTTACTTTAGTTAGCATGCAAAAATAAGTATTATTGAGCTCACGTGTGTGCAATTGATTATTTCCGCTATAATAAATTTAGAAATAGCAACCGTTTGCATTAATCTACATAATATGACAATTCCTTTTAAGCCAACTAGGGAGAGAGCCTTGCTACTAGTCAAGTGTCCATAGCCCCAAAAAGGTTATCTTTGTAATTCCCCCAAACATAGCTCTACTACTAGTCAGGTGTCCATAGCCTCGGTAGAGTTATTTGGATAGCCTAAAGAGTTGATATCACTTTTTTTTTTTAGAATATAGCAATGATAGCTCATTTTTTCTTTTGATATTGCAATAATAGCTCATTTATCAACTTGCAAGCATTGAAGCACCGCTATTAGGTTGGGAATTATAGTGGTAGCAAAGGTAGTCTTTTGATTTTTTCAATTAATGCAAATGACTGTTATCCCAAATTTTAGTAGAATGATTTAAATGTATTTGTTTGTAGCACAACATCAACTGAATGATTCATGCTAATTAGAGTACATAAAATTGAACAATTCTCAAACAATTTATAAATGGAAAACTATTTCCGGTCAGAATAGAGATTAAATTTCTAAAGTTAACATTCTATTAACTTGTAGACCTTCAAAGCTTGCCAATTAAAGTAAATTCAAAATGACACAACACCCGAAAACAAAAAAAAATGAAACAAAAAAAAATATTTAGAAAACTATTTACAAAAAAAAACTATTTACAAAAAAACTATTTGTCTATGACTGGAAATAATGCTTTAGAAACTGCCCATTCACAAGCAATGGGATATCTTCGCTAGTCAAAGACTTTAATCTATAAGTGCTATCACCTAAGATTTCAGAAATTTGGTATGGGCCTAACCATAATCTATCAAATTTACCATGTTCACCTTTATGTTCATAGGCTTTATTCTAATATAGGACCAGATCAGATATTTTGAAAGTCTTTAATTTGGCATGCTTATCAAACCATCTTTTCACTATGGATTGATGTTTAGAAAAAAGATGTATGGCTCGTGTTCGTTTCTCATCTAAATGCATCAATTGTAATATTCGAGCTTCTGTTTGATCATCTAATCCAATATATTCTTGTGCAAACTACCAGGAAGGGATTTTTAAGTTTATTGGTAATATAGGATCTACCCCATAAACTAAATGATAAGGAGAATTCCCTAATGCAACTTTCATCCTAGTACGATCTACCCAAAGGGAAAACCTTAACAAGGAATTCCATTCCCTAGGGCTCTTTTCAATCAATTATCTAATTATATCCAACAAATTTTTATTTGATGATTCAGCTAATCCATTTCCCTGTGGATAATAATTAGATGAAAATTTTAATGTTATACCATATTTAAATGCCCAATTAGAAAATTTTAATGAAGCAAAAGCAGGGCCATTATCACATACCAATGTGTATGGTGTTCCAAACCTAGTGATAATGTTTTCCTCCAAAAATTTTATGACCACGTCGGTAGTGCATTACTTGTTGGGGCATGCTCTGTCCATCAAGTACAATAATCTGTAGCGGTCAATATGAATCAATGACCAGTTGAAGATGGGGGATTGATAGTTCCAATAAAGTCTAGTCCCCATTGTGAGAAGGGACGCATCTCCATTACCGGCTGCAATGGTTGAGCATTGAATCTTCCTTTATCTGATGTTGTCTAACATGTATGACAATGTTTAACATGTTCATAAGTATCTTTAAATATCGTGTGCCAGTAGTAACCCACTCTTAGAATGAGGTGTGTAGTAGCTAAAGGTGCTCCATGAGCTATTCCAATTCTATCGTGTAGTTCTTGCAACACTTTATCAGCTTATGTTCTATTCAAGCATCTTAAATAGATTCCTTCATGATTCCTTTTAAATAGAACTCCTCCCTTAATCGTGTAACTTTGTGACTTTATCTTGAGGGCTCTTCTTTGATTCCTTTGCATATGATCAAGGAAAGTGTGGCTGACCAAATAATGCCAAATGTCTAAATACCAATCTTCTTGATCTTTTTCATCTAATGTGTATTGTTGACTTGAGATTTGGGGATCTATTTTTGCAATAGATTTAACCAAAGCTTGTCCCCAGACCAACCTCATGGGTTTGATGTCTAAATCATATTCTTGTAAAATGGTGACCCATTTAGCTCTCTTTTCTCTAAACTCGCTCTGTGTTAACAACATTTTGGCAGCTGCATCTGGGACAATAGCTTTGACTATACTCCTGAGGATGTATTGTCTAAAATTTAGTACGGCTTTGACCAAAGCAAACAGTTATTTTTCAACATCTGTGTATCTTAATTTTTCTTCCTTGAACGGAGTGCTCATGAAAATAATTGGTTTCTCTTCTTTATTCTCGCCTTTCTGTGTTAATACTATTGCACAAGTATGACCAGAAGCGAATGAGTAAATATAAAAAGGTTTAATATAGTTTGGACTTACCAATATCAACGCTTCTATGATTGCAATCTTTATAGTCTTGAAGGCGATCTTAGCTTCATTCATCCACTCTATTTTGGCATCTTTCTTTAGCATATCATTGAGTGGCTTCACTATTTCGACGAATCCTGTAATAAATTTTCAAACGAAGTTAATCTTACCAAAATATGACTTTAATTCTTTTCTACTTCCTGGGGGCTATAATTTGAGTAATGTGTTCAATCTATCTAGGTCGATTGAAATATCATGTTCAGAAATGATATGTCCCAACAACTTTCCTTCAGTCACCTCGAAAATACATTTTTTAGGATTTAGTGAAACTCCATAAGTTTCACACTTTTGTAATATCACTTTGAGATCTAGAACGTGATCTCTTCCATCCTTAGAAAATTTTGTAAGGTCATCCATGTAAATAATGATGCATTTTCCTATCAATTCTCGAAAAGCATAGTCCATGGCTCTCTGAAATGTAGCTCTAGCATTTATCAATCCAAATGGCATCCTTCTGTAAGAAAAAGTTCCCCACTTCATGGTGAAGGTTGTTTTCATCTGATCTTCCCTCGCTACCATTACTTGGTTATACCTAGAAAATATATCCAAAAAGGACATAATTTGTGAACTGTTAACTATCTGTAACACTTCTTCAAGTGAGGGTAGTGGATAATTATCTTTTTTAGATGCTCTGTTGAGATTTCGGAAATCTAAACCCAATCGTATATATCCATTCTTTTATCTTATAGGGAATAAATTTTCCACCCAAGTAGAATGTCTGATTGGAAAAATTATCTTGGCTGACAATAATTTATGAACTTCCTTTTGAATTAAAGGCTCTAAGAGTGCATTCACTGGACGTTGTTTCTGTCGGAAAGATTTCACATCAAGCTTCAGTGGTATAGTATGTGTAATGATGGAAGTTTCATACATCTTCAAATCTTCATATGTCCATGCTATGACTTTCCAGTAATCTTTAAGTGCCTGAGCAATATTTCTCTTCTCTTATTCATTAAAAACCTTCCCTATGAGTACATTTTTAGGATCTTGTTTAGTATGCAAATTATATAACTTAGATAGTCCTCCTTCACTTTGAGGTAAATCTTTCTGTCTAACTATCTGGTCAATGTTGAACAATCATTCTAACTCAATTATTCCTTTTGAGATACTATTATCTCTAACTTGAGTCAATTCTTCATCTTGAATTTTGCTATCAGGGCAATATATCTCTTCAATGATTTGTGTTTCAAAAATACCGAAATTAGTAATGAATTTCAATATGTGTCAGTCATCTTCAAACACTTGTAAGTTTGTAACATTATCAAGGACCGAGGGTAATTGTACCAATTCAACTATGAATCTTTTCAAATCTGAGGTTTCTAAAGGTTCCAAAGTACTAGCTGCAATAGCCAGGGCATCAACTCTCTGATTGAATCTTCTAAGGATATGAGTAATATTGAATGCATCGAAATCTTCAATTAAATCCCATACTCTGTCGATAATTGGATAATATCTTGTAGTGGAAAATATATTGCTTTCAGACTTGTTTAACTACCAATTCTGTATCACCAAACACTTTAAGGATTCTAGCTTTCTTCTTAATTGCTAGGATCAAACCATCTATAAGGGCTTCGTATTCTGCCACATTGTTAGTACACTAAAATTGAAATTAATATGCAGCAAGGAAAGACTTACCTTTTGGGTTGATAATTTCTACTCCAATTCCAATTCCTTTTTTTAATTTTGATCCATCAAATTTGAGAATCCAAACTTGATCATTTGTATTCAATATTTTACCATTTTTCAACATCGACGTACAATTTTTTTCATTTTGTATGTTTTGATCTTCATTTTTACACATCTCTGATTCTATTCTTTTGACATCCCCATTTTCTATACAATATTGATTCTTGATTCTATGGATTATCTCCAGACACATCATACAGTCATTTTCTGAATGCGCAATGTTATGTAACCTACACCAATCCTGCAACAACAATTTTTTTAGTGAGATTTTACTTTTATTACTCTCTTGAGATTTTGCAATAATATTCTTCTAAAATTTATCATAAGGACTATTCTCCTCCTCAGAAGAATCACAATCTGATTCAATTAAGACATCTGTTCTAGGAATTAGTTCATTAGATTTCTTAGCATCACAAGTGAAAACTTCCTCAATTCTAACTCCTCAATTGCATATTTTATAAACTCCTAGTTCTACATCGATATATAGAACTTCATTTTTATGATTATAGTCTATGATCATGTATTTCATGTGAGGTTCTCTTTCAATCCGAATTTGATTAGGCACTCCTTTCCATGGTAACCACATGTGTGAAAAGTCAGTACCCATGTATCCATTTAATGTTTTGAACCATTCTCTACTTAAAAGCATACCATAGGTATCAGGTATCTTGACAACTTGAATGTCAATATAATATTGGATTATGGGATCAGAAGCCAATTGCATGTGAATATTAGTCAACTCTCCTACTACGTTTACCTCTATCTTATCGAGTTGAGTGACTTTCTTTAAAGAATTTGTAGGAGTTAACCCCAATGTTTGACATATGGATAATGACATCACGTTAGTAGAAGCTCTAGAGTCTACTAAGCAATTATGAATATTCTTACCAAATATTCTCAAAGTGTGCAAAAATGGTGGGGACTCTAGATTTCCTTTATAAAATGCCACTTGTGTGTTTGCTATGGGAACTATGTTCTTATCTTTCGCTTTATCTTGACTATCTTTCACCTGGATGTCCTTGGATTTGCTTTCTTTAGGAGAATATTCTAAAGTGTTTAAGAAAGCTTTCTTGATCATAGGTGTTTTAAGCAATTCTGATAGAGAGAGGCTAATCTTTACCTTCTTAATTTCTTCCACTAAATAATTAGTCAAATTATTTTGATCGGTGGAATCTATCTTTCACCTTTTGAAACATTTGATGAATTGTAGTGAGAGGTCACCTTGGGTAACCCAAGATTATTACTTGATTTATCTTTAGGTGGAGTGTTAAATTTTTTAGGTGGGATGGATGTTGTTAAAGGCCCATTGAATCTACCTCCACTGTTAGTGTTAGTCCTCGTGTTATAATTATGTCCCTTCTGATACTGTTGAAAGGCATGTATTTCATCCTGATAAGGAAAATTATGTCTCCAACGCCATAGTTGAATTATCACCTTCATATTCATGAGCATGAATTGTAATAACTAAAGGTAATTTGAAATGTTTATAACTTTCTAAGACTAAAGCAGAGTCATATCCTACTAGAACTAATTCATTTCCTTTAGGAGTATGAGAATCACAATGCTCATTATAATGAGTAGTAGCAAGGAAAATATCTGAAGCAATTTTAAATTGTGAACAATCCACTTCAGCATGAGCATTTGTATTATGAATTCTACACCAATTATTCATTGGAAGGTTAGCTAAGTTCACTTTTGATGTAAACTTTTCATCCGTTGAATCAGGATTGTCTAAAGGTGTTGATACTCCCCCATTATTAGGGTGTGTATTCCATGGTATAGGTGGCCTAGGACCATTATATGTTCAATTTTGAGAATTATGATTATTATTCTAAGAATAGAAACTTTGATTGCTTAACGGTGTAACCTCTGTGGTCAATCTTTTGAGTTGAGCTATAACTTATTTCATGTCTTCCTTTTCCTTATAAATTTTGACATTTTGATTTTCTTGAGAATGTGAGAAAAAAAAGAGTTTCCATTAGGACATAGCTCTATAAAAGCTAGACCAGGGTGAGGGACTAAAGCTTGACTATTTCCTAGTTGAAAGAAAGTATTTTGAGGGAATGTCCCATTCTGGACCACTACATGATAAACATTAGGAGTCATGGGATGAACCATAGGGACTCCATTTGTGTTTGGGGTAGGGTAAATATTCAATCTGTTTCCACCATTCATGGATGATACACTTCCAAGATGTTTCATTTCTAAATTTACACTTACAACTTCAACATAGGCTTTTGGTAGAGTAGTGGGAGGATTAGCTCTTCACTTCACAAACATAGCAGTTAAAGGATCGACTGTTGTATAATAAATTGCGATAGCAGACAAATTATCCACTACATAAGGTGCTTATAACCTAGAATAAGCCTTTTGAAATCTATCATTAAAAGTGGTTATAGGTTCTCCCTCAAACCTCTTGATTTGAGAAAATTGGTGATATAACAAGGCAGGATCAATCGATGTTCTAAACCTAGCTAAAAATTGAGTTTCCATGTCTCACCATGATCTAATGGAATTACAAGGAAAATTGATATACCACTGGTAAACTTCATCACTCAAAGTATATGGAAAAAATCAACACACAACATCTTCATGTTGAATTCTTGCTCGAAAACATGTATCCTTGAATATACTGATATATTCTTTAGCATCTTTGTGGAAATAGTACTTAGGACACAACTTGTCAGGATTTTTTGGTAAATTGTTATATACGGAAAATTGAATTGGTGACTCCACATTAAAGAATTCCATCACTACAGAAGGCGATGGTTTGACAATGGTTGGAATATTTGGACTTGCACTTAAACTTGGAGACTTTTGAGGTCTAGACGATGTCTGACCACTTAGCTCAACTAAGGTCACTTGAGGATCACTAGACCGAGTTCTAGTGGTTCTACGAAAATCCAATTTAAACCCTAAAAACAAACCAAAAATAACAACAATAGCCCTCCTAGCGCTAGTTCCTATTGACAATGGTTTTACTCGTAGTAAACAGGTCAAATAAAATCTCCACAGACAAGACCGTGAAGATCCTATCCTTCTTGAAAGATATGGAACAAAGAAAACCTAAGGGGAGATTTTGCATTCACAAAGCAAAGATTGACTTCCATTCAATTCCAAGTCTTCGATAACTAGGTCATGGTTGTACTAGAGTCACTCTCGGGTAATGATGTGACAATTGTTGTTAATCTCAAGGGGACCTTTTTGTACATACACACATATATATCTTCCATTTCTTTGAACATCTTAGGTTAGCATTCCTAATTCCAATGATAAATTTGATTATCATGAAACCAAAAGATTTGACATAAAATTTCATATATCATCACTAATTCATTTGCTATCACTTAAGTAGATTTAACATTAAGAATTCAACAAATTCATGGAAAATAAAATATTTTCAACAAAACTATTTCCATTCACTTATATTTTTTAGAACATTTTCAAAAATATTAAACATCTATTCTAAAACAGAATGTAAAAGTACTGAAAAAGAAAAGTTTCTCCCGATTATTCTCCATGGATGCCCCAAAGAATTAATTGAAACAGAGCAAACAACTTTATATTTCACCAAATTGCTTCACAACTACGTACAAAACGGTGCAAGCTTTTAAAGAGAGAGGGTTTTTTTTATGGACATCAAATAGGTTTTGTATGCACCCTTAAATGGCGCAACATATAGTCTTGTTCGACTGAACTTACAAAACTAGCTACAAAAGATACTTAGATAGGTAGCTATCCATAAAGCTTCGATATCAATTAATGTCTATGTGCATACAAATTTTTACGCTGAAATGGTTTAGAAAACAGGAAAAAAGAACAAAACTTAAAAGAAGTTTTTTCTCCTCCGACATCCACAAATTCTGAACTTAAAATAAAAATGTCGTAGGAGATTTCCTTTTATAGAAACAAGGCACTCAGAAGTCCAACTTAAAATTTTTTCAGAGAATCAAAAATATCAAATAAAAAAATGCCACGCGGCATGTGCCAACTGTCATCAAGAACATTCTAGAATAAGTCAAAGATTTGACTTTGTCCACATCAACACTTTTCTTCATACTTCGGCATGAACACTTTATCTCCATCAAGACTGCTAGCTTTCGTAAAACACCAGAATGAGAAACATCTACCGGGACCAAGATCAAACTACAAATTTAAAATTAAAACAATAAATGAACATTATATTTCCGGTATCTAGTATCTGGTTATTTCCATATTCGCTTATGACTCGGGCTCCGGGATTCTTCCTTCTTTCTTTAATTGATATTCTCTGAAAGATTTTAATACTTGATGTATATGTTCTTTTGAAATTCTTTGTATTGCTCTCCAAGTGAGTTTGAGCCTGGTATATTCTTCAATTGCTTGAAGTATGATGTCATTCTTCTACGCTTTGTCTACTTCATATTTGACTATAACATTTCTACACTATATTATTTCATCAAGAACCTCTTGTGTCAGTAATTGAACAGGATCTTTGTTTATCCTTTCTATCCATTCCTTGATAGCTTTGGGTTCTTTTCCCTCCTATACTAATGTTTGAGGATCAAAGCCTTGACATGTCAATGTTTCAATAAATTCTTGATTTTCACTAATCAATCTTCTGCACTCAATAGTGACTCTTTCAAATCCTTCAATGCATTGCATTGTCATGTCACCCTCCCATTTCAGATGTTTCTTCCATTTTATTGGCAATGAGGCTTCATGTCCTGATATTACATTATTCTGTATTAATCATTGGATGTTTGACTATAAGAGAATTTCAATATTTCGCCTTTCATCCATGACCTATTCTTGGAAAAAATTGCATTCATCTTCAAATCTTTTTAATTTCTCTAAAAGATGATATGCTTCCTTCTACTTTCTTATTGCATCTATAATAAATTCATCTCCTTTCCTTACCTAGTATTCAATCGATTCTTCAAATATATTCATCTTATGATGAACTGCAGCAATGGCATCCACTTGCTCTTGTGACATCAACACCGGATGTTGGGCCATTTCCATTTGTTCTTGACTAGATAAAGTGAATGACTTCATAAAGTGTTCCAAGGTAGCAACCTGTTCCTTCAATTCTCTTTTCTTTTGTTTATATTTTTGTACTTTGGCAATAGTAGCATTTAATTTTACTTTCATTTCATCTAATTCTTGCTACCAAGATGAGTGTCCAAGATTAGTACTTGTGATTTTGTATTCCCTAGGCGTTATCTCATGTTTATCTTTATCAATTGTAGGAGTGGCTATTTAAATAATTATATTGCCATCTGCATTCCTCTATATGACATGCTTTGTCTTCGCTTTGCGCCTAGGTTTAGGAGTACTTTCTTCTTGCATAAAATTATTGAGATTCAGAGGTAATATTTCCACTTCCTTTGGAGAAGCTAATTCCCTGATTAACCAATCAGTCGTATCATCATCTTGTTGTACCTTTGTAACCTTTTCTTGTCCCTATTTATTACTTGTTTTAGGAACTTCCTCTCTTTGACTTGCCATATTTTCTAATGCGGACTTCTTTAACAATATCTGGGTCTAGCACTTCCTCTTTTGTTTGGAGACTTAGACTTTCCTATCTATCCAAATTTTTTGATTCATTTCTTTGCATGTTACCTTCTTCATTTATTGCTACACTGGGATTATTTTCATTTTTAGTTTCGTCTCTTATAAACTGTGTAGCTTCTTCTTCTTCAATTTTAGTTTCAATTTCATTTTCAGCATGGCCTTTATTTGATTCTCCAAAGACCTGCGAGTATTCATCAACATTTTACACATTCCCAAAAGAATGCTAGGAATCACTATTATCTTCAACAACTCTTTCATCAACAGGATTTTGCTCTGCATCTTAACCTGTTTCCATTTCAAGTATGCTAGGGTTTCCTGCCTCTGAGGTGAGTGTTCCTTGAATAAATTCCTTTTCTTTAATATTTATAGGGTTAGAGCTCATATCCTGAATTTCTTCTTTCACATGGCATACCATGGGCTTATCTTTAGACTTCTTCTCTTGTACTTTCTCCCACATAGCACCCCATTTATCTACTTGTCCCTTAATTCTGGCTTCATCTTCCTTAGATTTTTCCTCTAGAGCTACAAGAGTCTTGCCCAGTGCTTGCTTCATACTAGCCATATTAATAGAAGGGGGAGAAGTAAATAATGTTGTAGCTACTTGAGATGTAGACCTGGTTTGTGTACCAACATTCCCTATTGCTCCTATTCCTTCATCAATAGTTACTCTTGTTTTGGGTCTCGCTGTAGAAGAAGATGCACCTTTAGGTCACACTTTTGATTTATCTTTACCTATCTCTGCATCTTTCTGTCTATCAGATGGTTTTATGGGAACTTCCTGTCTTATTGCTTCAGGGGTTCTTTCTTCAATTCTAACACCTGGAGTAGCCTTGTTAATCTTTCTTTTCTTCTTTGTAGGCTCCCCACTTTCAAAAGCAATTTCATCTCTTTGTTTTCATCTTTTATCTTCTGAGAAGATGGGTTTTATTCCTCTTTCTCTTAAACGTTTGCAAAAATCATTAATCCAATGTTGAGTATACCTTAGGACTAGCCTAGTAAAATCATCAATTGATATCATGTCTTCATCATCAACACCTGGGTTTGGAATGGGTTCATCATATACCCTATCATCATTGTAGAACTGGTTCAACACCTGACCATCATCTTCTTCCAATTGGTCTGGGATGTCATAAGGCTTGAGCATCCGAGCAAATATTAAAGTCATTCTTTCATACTTTCTTCTTCTCACCATGTGCTCGTCTTCACAGTTAAGCCAATAATCTTCTAAATGAAGCACATGAGCACAATAACCAACTATAATTTTCTCAATATTTCCTTCAATATCATAGTACACTCTCTGGAGTGGAAATTCTTCAAAATTATAGGTCCTCAGCTCTTCTTCACACAAATCAGTTACTCTAATTGCACTGCACTTATAATTTCCTATTGTGATGGGAAATTTAAAAGAGGCCTTTTTGCGAGCATGGTTGTAAAGAGCCTAAGATGGTTTTAATTGTCTCACTAATTCCAATAAAATAATTTTATCTGTAGGATACCTAGGTAGCATAAATGGGTGTCCATTAAATCCCTCCACTCTAATATAGGAGTAAGTTGGGAATTGTATGTACCAGCCTCCCATTGGCCGAATGGTACTTTGTGCTTCCAAGGATAGTCTGTTGGATTTATCACCTTCCATTGTTCTCAGCAGTTTTATGGAAAACAAATCATTAACTTTTATGTAATCATCTTTATACCTGTGAATAGCGATTTGGGGTAAATGGGCATATATCAGGCTATTGCCAACTTGCATGCCCAGAGTACCGATCTATTTTAACCCTTGTTTATTGGCTCTCGTAGCACAAAAGTAAATTATATATGATGACATGTAGAAACACTTGGTTTTGGGGAATGTAGTAATCTATTCATGCAATATGTTGGTTACCAATTGTCCCCAATGCAACTCCACATGACCCTCTATCATGCGAGTTATTATCACAAGCATCTAGGGTTCGAATTTGCTTGCATATCTCAAACTAGCTACTCTGCTCAACAGGAAGTAACCCATTTGATATGGCATTTTTTGTACTTTGGGTAGCATTTTCTTGCAACATCCATGAACAGATTTCAATGTTAGAAGACCATCCCATGTGGGTATCTATAACCACTACATTAATGGGTACTACTTGTGAATTGCAATACTTGAATTCATCTTCCGCTCTTGCGTCAAAAGTGCTCATTTTGGATATAATGTGCTCTGTAATTTTTAGAATATTCGTCTTGTGTGTGAGTTAGGGTTAAATTCAACCAAACTTAAATTTCATAACATTTTCAATTCGAGTTCAATTAAATTTAACAAGTCAAAGAAAATTTAACATTTCAATTTCAGAATGAGAAAATACCATTATCATGATTTTCTAGCTTGAGAAACTCTTAGTAAAATATCAGTTATCCGTAACATACCTAGTTCTAGTTGAAAATGGTGATTCTTTAGAATGCAACTTCAAAACCCTTGGTAGCTACAACTTAGCTTCTCAAAATTTTACCTCTCTTTGTGCACCAATGTTGTTTCGTTAATTCAATGTCTTTAGGAATTTCACAATATGATGAGAAGTGGAGTGTTGTAAAAGCAATTGCATGTCTAAAGTAGTGCCAAGTACATAGGTAGTTTTCCACCTTCATTAATTACTTGTTATTTCACATTAATTCCTAGGATGGAGGTGCAATCATTACATATTATGGTTCAAATCACGGACACCTAGATTTTTGTACTAGCTCGCTATTTGAGAAGAAAGATAGTGTTGTGATTATACGTGGAAATTAGATGTCACGCCAATTATTTACAAGGTATATGTCATTAAAGATATGTGATTGATGATCACCGGGGTTGTGTCTTTTAGTACTGCTTTCGAAAGGATCAAACAACACTGGGATCTAGGAAATATTTTCTGGAGAAAGAGAAAATCGAAACAATAGAAAAAAATCAGAAACTGAAACAGAAAAATAAACTTGATGAAATTTCAAAGCAGACTTTCCAGTTTCCAAAATTTTCATCAAAGAAACAATAAAACACCAAACTCCAGTAAAAGAGGGGATTAACGGGATTATAAATTTTGATCAATGAAATAGCGAGCGGAGCTAGAATTTTTCTTTGAAGATACAAACTCTTTTGGTCCAACATAGGATTCTGGGATTCTGGTTTCCAGTAATAGACTAGACATTGAAAGCATATAGAAACACCAAAACTGGGAGAAAAAAAGGTTATAATACAAAGAAGCCAAGTGAAAATGAGAGGAAAAACCAACAACCATCTGAGCACTAAAACAATGTCAAAGCGAGCAAAAACAACAAAACAAAAATGGAAAAGAAAGAAAAATTGGGTCCACATTTTTCCAAGGGGTAAAATGGGGCATGTTGTGAGACCACACAACATTGAACAGCTGGAATACTAAGAAGGGGGTTAATCAATATTCCATTAAACCATTTGATCATAATCCATCCAATTAACAAAACATATCTAATTGCAACAATAAATGAAACAATCACAAGATCACATGACACATGAACACCAATATTTTTATGTGGAAAACCCAAAAAGGGAAAAACCACGGTGAGGTTAAGCTCACAATATATTATAACCGGTTATAAGATATTGCATAGGCTCACTGCCAGGACACACTATCCAATAGTGCTCATGACCACAAAAGGATAGATATAAAACACAGATGGCCACACATCCAAGATGTGAACTAATACAAAAGGCACCTTCCATGTGCTAAATTTAGTTCCTTTGAAGCTCTGAATGTTGTCTTTGTGCACTATATCAGATACAAAACACAAAATATTGCTTCTTTATAATCGCTCAATATTCACAATATATATGTTGTTATTCAGATCACACACATACAAATTTGCATGTTTGCATCATATCACATGTCATTTTTTTCTTACAATCTAAAAAATGTCTCACATATACCCAATGCATCCGCATACATCAATTAGGTTGGACTAATTAGATGTAGCCCTGTATTAAATCAAAATTTCCTTATTGGCTCCACAATTGAATCAAAAATATCTCCACACTTAAACCAAATGTGCAACACTTGATTTAGGTCAGCATGGACCTAAAATATATCTCACTAACATCCACAACACATATTTAATCAATGCAACATATATCAAGCATTAGGTCAACCATGAATTAGACCTAATCACAAAATAAGCCAATTGATCAATCACCAATGATCTATTTGATCATATTACTACGTGCCATCTAGAATATATAGTGTATTGAAACCTGTAAATAATCTCCCAAAATTTCCAAGTCTAACTCTTAACACCAAAAGAATGCAAACCGGATTACTCATACCCAAATGCACTGTCTATAGCCAAAACTGCATAACAAACTATTGTCAATTATATATTTCAAAATGTTCATCCAAACCAACTGAAATCTTGAACATAGATGAACATAATGGTCAGGAATAACATATTATTACTGGATAGGTAGATCTATCATGTGAGCGAATGAGGACCAAAATATCAAATTAGGATATCTTCATTATGTTCACTGGATTAGATTAAATATCAACAATCAATGTTGACATCAATGCCAACACATTAAAGGGTTCCTTCTTCATTCTTTCAATAATATACAAATGTATATGTGGCATGCTAGTGTCTTGGGGATTTTTGAGATTCAAAAGTGCATATTCTACATGGATTATTCATGATGTGCATCATAATGCTTTCATGGAAGAATAACAGATTTTCCCTCTCATTCTACCAAATAAAACTCTTTTCTTTTCCATTCTAGACAAGTTTTATATTCTCTCAAGCAAGTGTTCTTTAGCTAGGGGAAACTCTACCAAAATAGACTCATCCATTGAATCTCTCTCAATATAATTACTCAAGATATCATGACTCACCTATGTTGGAAATAGTCCAGGCTTTCTCAACTAGCTCTCATTGAATTATCCATTGTGAATCTCAAGAGAGGAAGGCCAAGGTTGTTGGTAACTCTCACCTTTTATATTTTATCAATTTATTATTCTGCACTAATAGAATAGTAATATTTAAATATTGATATAGATTTTATCATTTATCAAAATCAATAGGATCTCATGGTGGTTTTCCATGTAGAACAAGGTTAAAACAAAATATCTATTTTAAATTGAATATTTTCTTCTAAATTCCTAATATCACTAGGATTTCAAAGTAACGACTTATCGTTTTCTTTTTATCAATCCAATTTGGCTATCTATGGAGGTAGAAATACCAAAATGGAGGTTTGATTGAGGCAAGCCCCAAAACAACCCCCAAAATTTTTCCTATTTTATTTATGTGAAAATTGGCATGTTTTGGAAATCGGTAACGAGCATTTTTTATATTTTTTGATTGACTATGTCAAGATGATAGTGTCATGCCTACAATTTGTGTTGTGCATTGGCATCTAAGGCTGATATTTTACTCATTTGGTGTAAGGCTCTTCTCTATCCTTACTTTCATTTTCTATGATATCTAAGTTTTGGTTTATTGTAATCTAGTTAGAATTTAGTATTTTCGATTTATTATTCCTAGTTATTAAGTTACAAATTCATTTCTTTGATGCAAGTTAATTCTTGTTATTCTTTCTAGTCATCTTGAATTAGGAGAAGCAATTAAATTAGTATCATTTGAGATTATTGAATCTTTTTTTATTTGAAATTATATTTTTATTTAAGTATCAAAACCCTTCTTTTACAAGTTCCAACTAGAACTTGAGGCCTAATTAGAACTTGAAACCTTGGTTTCAAGTCCCTATTTCCTTCCAACTCTCAATCCCCACAATTTAACTAATTCTTCCCTTCCCATAAACCATAGTTCCAAGTTGAAACTTGAAACTTGAGATTTGATTCCAAGTTGCATGTCTTGTCCATCCCTTATTCAACATCAATTCTTTCATGGTTCCAGTTCCAATTTCCCTCTTAAGATCAACACCCACTAGATCATTCTTTCTTTGTGGTCAAGTTCCAAATGCTATTTTGAGTCTAATGCTCATAGGTTTTGTTACCTTCTAAACTTTAATACATGCAATTTTTCTTCCTTAAACTAAAACGGTCTTCTTTTCATGCCTTTAATTCATTTATGGTTGCGGTCCTTACAAGTTCTATAACCTTTGTCGTGCAATCTTGTGGTTCTATAACTTAGTTGCTAGGTTCAGAAGTTACAGAAGTACCCAACTACCCAATCCTTCTTTCATTCATCCTAGCATAAGTGATTGATGTGTTAGAAGTTCTTGAAATCTTAGAACTCGCAACATGCAGTTCTGTGGTTTGGCTTTTTCGTGATCCCGCAAATTTTCAAGCAATCTCCTTGTTTTTTGAACACCGCCAACCCATTTAATTATATGTATGGCATATCATGTAGCTATCTTTTTCAGGGGTTACGAGATTCATATTTAATCTCCAGACATGCTCCTCAACCAATGGTGCATTAATTAGACCTCTTAAATCGCAAGTGTAATGGAAGCCTGATAAGGTGGTGACATTGTATTGATAGATTAAGGGTCATCATTACCTACTGGCATAATTAAATAAGTCGTTTATAGAGTAAGGTGATAGTACTACAAAAATTTGGCTTCCTTATCGACCAAGAAATTCAAAATGGGGCTCCCTGCAACCAGCTAAACTTGAATTGGCTTGAGGAATAGAAAATTGATATCATTTCCCAATTGCACACACTTGCTTAGAAGGAAAAGACTAGCTATGCCCAATATCATTGGGTAATTTTCATCCTGGAGGAGGAAGAAGAATGCGCCGAACTGCGCAATCTCTTAATGGAGATATGAATGGATATGCAGAACACTCGACCACCTACATCAATTTAATTTTCTCATTTACATGGTGTCTTTTTGTAATTGGTGGAAATAATCAAATTTTGGTATAGTGTAATTGTTTCTATTTAATGTCACTTTCTTGAAGATAGTTACTTTAAAGATTGTCATGAACAATTATGATACATTTTTGTTTTGAAAAACTCTATAAAAGGGTGAAATTTTATGAAAAGGGGGAATTTTGGGGAGAGGGGGGAAGGCAATGAGGTTGTCTTTCATATAGTTTATTGTATAGAACATTGAGTGTGTGAACTCATTTTTGGCATGGAGAAATAAAGAAGACATTTTCAAATCTTTGAATCCCTTCATGTTTTCTTTAAATAAGCAATGAACTGTGTTTCCTTGTGAATTTATTTTTTTGATGTCATTCTGTTATAATGAGTTGTATATGTATTTATTTATAAAACTTTGAGTATAATCTGTTGGTGTTGGGAGAATGAACTTTGTGTCATTTACTAGCATTATATAATCATGGTTTCAGTCTTTCGCATCTATTTCATGTTTGTGGATAGGTGTTAGTCACCTTTTCTACTTTCTGGTAAAAAACATACCCACATTTTAATTCATTGCAAATCATACAAAGGTAGTCACGCCTTCTAAAATAAGCAGAGAGTCGGTGTGTAAATCCTTTCGTCTGACTTAGCTGTTAGTTTATTTGTGTCTTTCTTTCTTTGGGAGTTTGTGAGTCATTTTCAAAATTATTTTCAAAAGGCATAAATCTGAACCAACAGATTTTTGGTGACTCCGTTGGGGAAAACAATAAATAATTTAAAAATCAGTGTCCTTTTCCTCAAAAATTTTTAAGGTACCTCCCTGAGGATGGAGTTTGGTGACTCTACGAGGTGGAATGCACTCAGAAATATTTTGTTCCAATAAACACATGTACTGATCTCATTTCTGAATTTGCATTATGGCATTGACTTCCTCCCAACCATGGGGGAGTCATTTCGGTCCTCTTTCTTTACTTGTATACTCACCATTTCTTGAAGGATCAAGAAAGTATTTTTCAAAATTTGATGGAGAAGATTCTTAAGATGCTGAAAAACACATTTTGGCTTTCACGGTTGCCTGTGGCATTTTGGGGATAAGTGAAGAAGATGTTTTTGTCAGATTATTTATTGAATCTCTTATTGGACCTGCTGCTAATTGGTTTTGTTATTTAGAAGATGATTGCATAACTCATTGGAATTCGTTAAAGGATAATTTTTTGGGAACGTATAAGGGTCCTATTGATGAAACCGCTTTGCTAGGTCAATTTTTCAATATCCATAAGCAAGAAGATGAAAAAAACAAATATTTTTTGGATAGGTTCAATAGGTTGCTCATAAAGATGCCTACTTCCATTCAGCCAAATGAACAACTGCAACTTTTCACTTTCATTTCTTCTTTGCAACGAGATGCTCATTTTTGTTTAAAAAGGTGTAAAATAAATGATATTAAAATTGCGCAAGAAGAGGCTATAAAAATTGAGGATGATATGATTCTAAGTGGTTTATGGAGGAAAAATCATTTTGGGTCAAGTAATGAAAGTATAAGGGAGCCAATCTTACCGAAATCAATCCCTCAGCCTATAGAGTTTCGATACACACAGCCTCCTACTATTGAATATTGTAATCTCTTTGTTTTTGATCCTGAACATTTTGGTAGACAAAGAGAAATCAAGGAAGAAATTAATTCTTATGGAAATAGGAGAATTGAAGCCTACTATTTTTAGTATGAACATGATGAATCTACGAATCAATAAAATGACAGAGAAAATGAACAATTATCCCAAAATGTTGACCGTGAAGATGGAAATACAAGTGAAATTGTCTCAATCTCCTTGTTTGCAATAGAGATGAAATCATTCACTTTTATAAGTGATGAAGAATCACTTGTAAGTACACAACATGAAGGCGAAATTATCAACATCTTATCTTCTGATCATATGTAAGCTGAGTATGAAACTTTCAGATTTTTGGAGCAAGATGGTACGAAAGTGAGCTTGCAAGAGGAGGTCAAAAATGGTATTTTTCTTGAATCTTTCCATTTTGAATATTTCGATGCTAAATTTTTTTGAGGACGGTGTTGAAAATGATCAAGAAAATGAATATGCCAAATTTTATATTATCCACCATCCTAGTCAATGTCTCCATGTGTGTGAGAATGAATTTTTGTGTGGAGAAGAAGTTGTCATGACTATATCGCAAGACATGAACATGGGTGGTGAAGTAAATCATAAAATTGTTAAATCATATTTCAGGAAGAAAGAACGAATTGTTTCAGTTGGGGATAGTTTTCTTGGAAAGGTTGAAAATTCCCAGTTTAGTACACTTCCAGTTTTGTAGGAAATTGATGATTGGATTTCTGATTTAAATAATTCTCTGTTTGTTACCAGAAAGATAAAGTGTATACCAGAATGTAGTGAAATGCGTGTTGTAGGTAAAAATTCAAGACTTTCAAATGATGTAATCATTTATATTTATGACACCAAAAGGAGGGTTTCATTTGACGGTTTGTGTGTCAGTTGTCCGATTTAGGGTCTACTTTTTTTAGGTTGGTCAGAACAAGTGTATCACCAGGTCACACCTGGTGCCATTCAGAGAAGTGTCGATAATCATATGCTGGGAAATATTGGTATGAGTTGTCAAGTTGAAGAGGTGCACAATGGAAGCTAGCTTCTTGATCATCAGGCTATTGATAGGATATTTTTATATGAAGTCACTCTCATCAGTTTAATCAAGATGGTCACTAGTTGGTAGTTAGTTATGTGTGTGATCCTCATTTACCCAACACTATTTCATACAAGCCACTATTTCTCTCAACCCGTGAATAGTTTTGATTAAATACCGAGCTATCTACAAGTAGGGTCTTTGACCATGTACATAGTAGGGGTTTTTGTTGTGTTGATGGTGTGGTTTCCTCTCTTGATGCATCTTTTTTTTTTTGGCTTGTTTCCTAGCTCCCCTCCACCCTTCTACAAGTAGTATCTTATCCTCCTACTTTTCTTTTGACTTTGTAGCCCAATGGATTTATACACTAGTCCTTGCATTGAGTTCTAGGTTCCTTGCTTTGTCCTTCATTGTCCTTGTCCCCAATCAGAGCTAATGTTACCCTCTAAAATTTAAAACATGCAATTTTTCTTCCTTAAACTAAAATGGTCTTCTTTTCATGCCTTTAATTCATTTATTGTCATGGTAGTTGCAAGTTCTATAACCTTTGTCACACAATCTTGTGGTTCTATATCTCAGTCGTTAGGTTTAGAAGTTACAGAAGTACCCAACTACCCGATCCTCCTTTCATTCATCCTCACCTAAGTGATTGATGTGTTAGAAGTTCTTGAAATATTAGAACCTGCGACATGAAATTCTATGGTTTGGCTTTTTCATGATCCCCTAAATTTTTAGGCATTCTCCTTGGTTTTTTAATGCCGCCAGCCCATTTAATTATCTATATGGCATATCACATAGTTGTCTTTTTGAGAGTTACGAGATGTAGATTTAATCTCTAGACACACTCCTCAACCAATGGTACATTAATTAGACCTCTTAAATGGAAAGTGTAATGGAAGCCTGATAAGGTGGTGGCACTGTATTGACATATTAAGGGTCATCATTACCTATCGTTGTAATTAAATAAACTATTTATAGAGTAAGGTGATAGTACTATAGAAATCCGGCTTCCTTATTGACCAAGCAATTCAAAATGGGGCTCCTTGCAACCAAAAAAAGATGGGATGATGAGCCTATGCCCATTCTGCAACTAGACTTGAATTGGCCTAAGGAAGAGCAAATTGATATCATTTCCCAATTGCACACACTCGCTTAGAAGGAAAAGACCAGCTATGCCCAATATCACTGGGTAATTTTCATCCTAGAGGAGGAAGAAGAATGGGCTGAACTGTACAATCTCTTAATGGAGATATGACTGGATATGCAAAAAGCTCGACCACCTACATCAGATTAATTTTCTCATTTGCATGGCATCTTTTTGTAATTAGTGGAAATAATCCAATTTTGGTATATCATAACTATTTATGTTTAATGTCACTTTCTTGAAGATGGTTACTTTAAAGATCATCATGAACAGTTATGATACATTTTTTGTTTGAAAAACTCTATAAAAGGGTGAAATTTTATGAAAAGGGTACTTTTGGGGAGAGGGGGGAAGGAAATGAGGTCTTTCATACAGTTTATTGTACAAAAAATTCAGTCTATGAACTCATTTTTGGCATGGAGAAATAAAGAAGACATTTTTAAATCTTTGAATCCCTTCATGTTTTCTTTAAATAAGCAATGAATTGTGTTTCCTTGTGAAATTATTTTTGTAATGTCATTTTGTTATAATGAGTTGTATATGTATTTATTTCTAAAAATTTGATTTGAATTAAATTACTGCTAAAAGAATCAATTGTTATTCTTTTACCTGAGTATAATCCATTGGTGTTGGGAGAATGAACTTTGTGTCATTTACTAGCATTATATAGTCGTGGTTTCAGCCTTTCGCATCTATTTCATGTTTGTGGATAGGTGTTAGTTACCTTTTATGCTTTCTGGTAAAAAGCATACCCACATTTTAATTCATTTCAAATCATACGAAGGTAGTTGTGCCTTCTAAAATAAGTAGAGAGTTAGTGTGTAAATCCTTTCATCTGACTCAGCTGTTAGTTTATTTGTGTCTTTCTTTCTTTCGGTGTTTGTGAGCCATTTTCAGAATTATTTGTGAAAGGCATAAATTTGAACCAACAAGTTCAAAGTTACTTCCCACTCCTACTCCCCACATTCTTCCTTTGGTTCATCTTGAGCCATGAACTTTGATAAGAACTTGGAACTCAGGTTCTATGCTCCAAGCTCCTTTTTCCTCCAGAGTCCCTAACTCTCTCTCATGGTTCCAACCAAAACTTGAGATCCAATGGGAACTTGGAACCTTGGTTATTGGTCCCTATTTCCTTTCAACTCTCAAACCTTGCAACTTCATTCCCCTAGACTGTAGGTTCAAGTTGGAACTAGGAACTTAGACTTTGGTTCAAAGTTGTTGGTTCCATCAGACTCCTATTAGCTACATATTCCTTCATGGTTCTTATTATAATTTATCTCTTGGGTATAACACCTATCAAATTACTCTTTCATTGTGATCAACTTCCAAATTCTATTCTAGGCCTAATGCCTTGAGGTTCCAAGTAACATTTTTGGCATGACAACCACCATTGCATTTTCTTCCAATCCCAAGTTTTAGGTTTCAAATAGAACTTGGGACTTGGTTCCAATTTGTTGGTTTTTCCTGACTCCCACCACCTACCAAGGTTTCTTTCTTTTACCTAAAAAATGACAATAATGTCCATCAACTTCTCCAACTACCATATCTCTATATGTTGAGCTCTATAAAATATTTTAAACACATTTTTGTATGGATTGAGGAGGGGAAAATAGTGCCCAAAATTCATTTATTTGATTGCAAAATATCCTTGTCAAAGGGTCATTCTCTAACCATGATTTTCCATATATTTTTTTGGGGTTTCTATACTTTGTTCCATATCTTAAATTTTGAAGCATGTATGTGATGCCAATAATGTTTTATCATGCTTCCAACTTGGGGTTTCAAGGACACATGTTTGCATATGATTGGTAGGGTCACAAATAGGGTGTCATCCCCTACCATGTGCTCTCTTTCCTGTACATATCTTTTGAAATTTAAAAGTCACTTTTTGCTCATTTTTAAGGGTTATTCCTCTATCTCTCTTCTAGAATGCATGCACTTTGCATCTTCTACAACTATAAACTAGCTCCATTCCTTTGTATTAAAAAAAAATATTTTTCACATCTTCTTTCTTATTGCATTCTATGTAAATCTATTTACCTCTATGATGGAATGAGTTTTATTATTCTTCTATGTTTATATGCTATATTGAAATTATTTGTAGGAATTAACTTTGGATCTTCTCCTTCCCTCTTAGTTCTTGTCAAACCCCAACCTACACGCACACCTCTAGGAGTTGTTATAATAGATAACTATGTGAGTTCCTCTTGTAGTCTAATTAATCCTCTATGTTGTAGTGGATAGGAAGAAACTCATCTTAAACTAAGTGCATCACCACCCCTTTTATTTTCTACACTTCTCTCTCCATTTTCCTCTATAATCTATTATATTAGGGTTAGTCTATATGTTTATTTGGTGATGAGTTGGATCAAAACTCTGCATCTATGTTAGAAAGGAAGTTGGCATTATTTAGAGGTTTGATCTCATTCGTAGGATTCTACACCTTGAGATCATTCCCATTGTGTCATTGGAATGTTGAACTAATTTCAGTAAGGTGTAATTTGTTGTGACAACATAAGCCAAGGGAGGGTTCCTGAATTAATTCACTTGAATTTTATTTGGACATTAGCTTTCATAGTGATCACCTCCACATCTGAAGAAACCTCTTGGAGGTCATTTCTTCTTAGATACTTGATCACCTTTGCTACCATTTATTATCTTAAAATAATTTTTCCTTTTCCCATTTTGGAAGTCATTTTTATTGTTGTTGGACCCTTTTTCATTTAATTTCCATTTGTCACTCTAGTTCCAATTCTTTGTTTGAAGGAGGGTGTAGATTTTAGCCAACCAAATTTCTTTAAAAACTTGTCTCTAAAGGATAATATGGATTTAAGCTTCTACTCTTATTTGATAGAATTTTCAAACACACGGTCTATTGTTGATGGACCATGGACATCTACTTTCCCTCCAATTTGATTATTCAATCCCATAATGAAATTCCATATATGGAATTATTCATCTTTTCGGTACTGGGGTATCTATTTTAGGATCCTTGTAAAGCTTTCTTAATACTTTTCTATAGACATATCTCCTTGTCAGAGAGTTTGAAATTTAGTCATCTTCTTGTTAAAATATAACTAGGGTAACCACCTTTGGATAAAAATGAATATGAATTGGTCACATGTCAAATTCATGGAATCTAGCCCCATTTACATATTTTTATTAACCCACCAAGTAGAGGCTTCTCTAGAAAGTTGAAAGCTCTCCAAACTACCTTGGTTGTATTTGAGTATTTTCATATTTTAAAATATTTCTCCTTATCATTGAGCCATGCCTCTACTTCATCTCTGAAAATAATCACATTGAAATTGTGTGGATTTATATTTTCATGTCTTGAGCTAGCTCATTAGCTAGTCATGTCCTCACATCTTCTTGCATCATCATCTCATCCTAAGTCACCTATTTTTCCTATGACTCACTACATTCTTCATTCCCACTATGAAATTGGTTTCATTCCTCACCTTATTCTTGATTTTGAGTTCATTTAACTTGTTCCAAAACACCCAAACTATCCTTGGTCCCATTTAGCACTACAATAATTTGGTCCAACTTAGCTAAAGAGTCACCCACAACTTGACTTTCTCCATCCTAACTACTTCCTAGGTTTGTGATGGTTTGGAACAATATTGGGTCTTGAGTGTTATAAAGTGGAATAGTTAGCCTATGGTTTGGTATAGAATCACAAAATTTGAGGAAATTATTACTTCTTTATTGCACATACAAAAAATATATGCATTCAAAATTTTATCATATAGGAACATCATACATTGCTAAATATAAGAAAGAAATAGTTCGTATTCATATTAAAGTGGACATAAAGTATCCTTATTTAATTAGGATCTTTTATATCTACAAAGTTGTGACTGATACTATTCAAATAAAAGAACCTCCTTAGGTTCTTCTTCTCCATATGAATCCATAACTACACTACTAGAGGCATGGTGTACTCATAAGTACTCACCTATAAACTATTTACTCTCACTCAGTGCATAAGGGCCATAGTTAAAAGGAATATCTTGGACCATTGAGGGTTTCTTTTGTTTAGACATGTTGGGGGTATCAAGTGTCACACTCTTCCTTTTTTCTATTTTTTTAAGCTTAAGGTTGTTAACATAGTTTCTATATCAAAAAGTCATACTTTTTTGAGGTTTGTAGGTTGAATTTTTTTCCTAATTGTTTTATATTTTTTGGATTTCCTTCCACCTTGATTCTTTGACCTAGAACCCCTAATATTTATATTTAGGGAAAATGAAATCACTAAGGTAATTTTGATAAAAAAAAAAAATCTAGAGTTTACTCCCTACAAAGTAGTCTCATAGGCCCTATAATTTGAACTCAACTCTAATACCACATGCAATAAACCCTTAGGATTGTATCAATTTTTTTTAATCATAGATACAACAAGAATGCACCATTCAAAAATAAATAGTAAAAATATATTTAACAACATCCTTATGAAATATTAATCACCCAAATAAATTTTCATTGAATAATATTAACAACACGTTTCAAGATTCATTTCACATTCTCACTAGTATCAAAATAAATCATGTTTTTTTTTAAGAAAAAGTGGCAAGCCACTATACTATATATATATATATATATATATATATATATATATATATATATATATATATATATATATAAATAAATTATACATAATCCTGTTTTAGAAGGCATACCGATAGGAAAGAACCAGGAAGAAAACCTCTAGTTATAGCCCAAATTATTACAAAATATATAGCCTGAATTTCAAAGGATTACAAATTTGTCCTGCGGAATATTTCAAATTCATTCCAAAGCAGGGACCCATAATAGATTTTCAAAAAATATAACTAGCTACAGTGCCATCAACCTAGATTTTACATTGTTCAAATACTCGATACACAATTGATTCAATAGTGAGGCATAATTTTCATGTATACGCCCATCAAGCCTCTACAAAATTGATACAACTATGTCAAAATTCATTTACAATAGACTTCAAAATTTATCAACTTAGCAAAAACATGAACTGGCATTATTCCTCCATACACTCTGCACAGATTGAATTTTCATCCTTTGCTTCATCTTGACCATCTTGTGTTGTAGCATGACCAAGGAGAGGTTGATCATTAGCAAAGAAATCATACCCAGTAAATGGAGTGGACTGGACTTTTTAATTTGACCCACATTCTGTATACGAGCCCTTGCAATTAAACCCTTGTTTGTAGCTTTTGAGCTTTCTGCTAATGGTTGCCCATGAATTTCACCTAAGGCTTGAACCCCTAAGTCATAACATATTTGTTTCTTTGTTCCAGGAAGAGAATTAAAAGGCGGATGTAGCACATGATCACAAAGATGAGACACAACATAATATTTTTCTTTGATATCAATTTCCATGGACACAGATCCTCTTACAATGTTTCCTTAAAGCACTTAAAATCAAGTAATCATTTCTAAACTGAAGATCCAAACTGATGCTTAAAAGATTTCTTCATACCCTGATCTCAATTTAATGTATTCACGAGGAAACAGACCTCCAATATATCCCTCCCCATTAAACAAATTGTAATCTTGCACCACCGTTAGCAAAGCATTTTTATCAATAAATTGAGGATTGACAAACTTTTCTACAATTATCTCTAATTCCTTCAATGATTGAAGCAAATCCATAATGTTGGATAAGAACATAGATAAAACCTAGGATGGAAATATTATCCAGCGGGCTCTTGGATTGGTGACCTCCATGCCAAGCACCAATCTTATTGAATCCTCAGCCCTCAAACAATCTACTTTAAATATTAGGTTGAGATCCTCTTGAGAAAGGCTATTCTCAAACGGTCGTTCCCAAGGCTGAACAAGGCATTTGATTCTGAAGTTCCATGGGCGAAGAGCCATGTCACCTCTACTTAGCATATCAAAGGCTCAAAATGAAACACAATAGCAGATGATGTTTTCAGAATAACTTTGAAGTTGTATGAATAAAATGATAGTTAAAATGCACTTTTAAAGCCCAACGAATTCAATAATAATGATGCACATTTTTCGGAGGGCATAATGGCCATTGAAACAAGTATGATTTTTAGTTAAAACAAATCCTTTGTAATATACCAAATCGTGTGAATTCGATTCAATCTTCTACAAGAGATAAATGTGAGGTACTTCCACACATTTTCAAGTACCATGAAACTCATTGTCATGGGAAGCACCATCATTCACTGAAGAGGTGTCAAAAATAGAAAGGGTAGTGGTTTTCCATACAATAAACGACCTGTCCATCACCCATTCAAAAATTATTTCATATTTCCCACTTCTAGCATATGTCGATACCAAGGAGGTACTAATGAGGCAGCACAAGTGCCTCTAGGTGATAGGGATAATCATTACCTTTCATAGGAATGGAATATGATAGCCCAAGTCATAAATATTACATGGTAAAGCCAAATTTATTATCAAACCAGATTATTTATGACGCCCTTTCCAATTTAGCATGATATTTTATTGCTCATTCATACTTAAGATTATAAAATTAGTTCATAAATTTTAAGATATTATCCCTTCTTGAGATGTAAGACATCTTGATCAACAAGTTGAAGTAAATGGGGAAAATTTGCAAGTGGAGAAAGATCAGATAAAGTATGCATTTCTTGCTTTGAGCTACCAAAATTAGCTAGACAATCTGCTAGATTATTTCCTTCTCTGTAATTATGAGTAATCATATAATTTTGAAACTTTTCTAAAATTTCCCATACTCTTTGAAGAATATATTGAAGGCCCCAATTTTGTATTTTCTTTTCTTTACAAGTGTTGACTATCATTAGGGAATCTCCTTCAATATGGAGGTTCTCAATGCCCATCTCTAGAGCCATTTACACTCCTATTAGAAGAGCTTTAGATTCAACTAAATTGTTAGACCCTCTGTGAAGATATTTTGAACATAGAGTTATCACCTTACCCTATGAGTCATGTATGCAAATACCTACCCCTAATTCCCCTGAATTTCCTTTGGAGGCGCCATCAAAACTCATCTTTATAAATCCATCCTGAGGGGCTTTCCATTTTACATGTTTTCTATTACCTTTCTTAGATTTCAATTGCAATAGGCTACCTGGCAAAGGAAGTTTTACATACTTCCAATTCTATAGAATATTATTAATTATCCCAATTAGTAAAGGAAGTGCTTATGTCTTTGACTTCTCAGACACTCACATTTACTACCTCAGATATTGCATTCTCAATTTTACCATTCACTACATCATTCGAAGAGGATACTTTCCTGAAAACTCTCAAGTTTCTTTCCCACTAAAGGTTCCATATTACTAGGGTTGGAACAACTCTCCAAATACAAGAAAAAAATGAATATTTGTAGAGAACTGGCCAACTTTGGAACAAGTACCACAAGGAGTTTGGTAATGGAGTATAAAAATTAAGCTTATTAAGGATAAACTCCCAACTTTGTTGTGTGAACTTGCATCATATAAATAGGTGATCAACGTCCTCAAGTTCTTCATTGCATAGAGGACACATGAAAGGAACTGCTATTTTCAACTTAGCTAGTCAATCACTGGTTAGGATACCCTTTCTCAATGCTATCCATGCGAAACTTCCTACCTTGGGTAGAATTTTATTATCCCAGCAAAATGAGTAAGCTCTTTGTGAAAGAAGATAACCTGAATCTTGATTTAAAGCCTTACATTCTTGTCTTACCATGTAATTTCCATCCCTTGAAGGGGCCCATATCAATTTTTCCTGCTTCGAAGAAAGATATACCATTCTAGCTTCCAAGATATTCTATAGAGCATAACACTGATGTGGAGACAGGGAAGGATCTGATATTTTTTTCTAGGTTACCTTACCTAAAAAAGGATCAACTGACTGAACATAATTCAACAAGCATTCTCCCCAAGCAACTTTTAGAATTTTCAATACTGGAAGAAGATCTAGATTATTCTGTAATGGGGGATTACCATTCCAAGAATCCATCCAAAACTTAACACTTTGGCCATTATTTACCTCAAATGAAATATATGAAACTACTAGTTTTCTACAAGAAATCAAGAAGTTTCAAATAGTTGATCCTTTTGGAGGGTTAGCAACCATGAAGATTCTTGTGGGATCCCTATTATCTAAATATTATCCTTGCATTATTTGACACCATTTGGCCTGTGGGTTAGTATACATCTTCCATGCTAACTTTGCACCAAAAGCTTTATTTCGCTTCGAAAGATTCAAAATACTTGTTGCTCCTTGTGATTTTTCACAAGACATGGCTTCAAGGGATATTATAGGCACCTTATTTTGATCATCCATGTTACCTTTCCATATGAAATTTCTGATCACTCTCTCTATTTCTACAATAACAAACTTTGGAGCCTTTAAAACTGCAAGAAAATAATTAGGAATTGAAGAGAGCACAATTTTAACTAATAAAATTCTTCTAGCTAGAGATAGCCACCTAGTATTCCATATTGATATCATTGATTTAAGTCTTTCAATTACTTTTTCCCAGTAGGATACTTTATTTGGGTCTTCAAAGAAAGGTAACCCCAAATATGAGCATGGCAAAGATGCTTTTTGAAAGCCCAAAATATTGATTAACTACTTCTCATTATCCTCAGTTGTATTGAGGATGTGGATTTTGGATTTTGAAGCATTTATCCATTGACTTGAGGCTAAAGATTATTTATCTAAAATTTCTTTGATTTGATTAGCTTCTCCTAGTGTTGCTTCCCCAAACAAATTCATGTCATCTGCAGAAAGAGAGTGAGTAACTGTAAGTCTATGTTTTCAATCTGTATCCCTTTCCATAAACCACAAGTATGCTTCTTGGTAATAAATATTCTCAATGCCTCTGCCATAATGATAAAGAGAAAATGGGAGAATGGGTCCCCTTGCCTTACACCTTGAGATGCACTGAAAAAGCTTGTGGGGGATCCATTAAGAATTACTGAAAATTTAGCCCCTAAAAGGTATGCAATTATCCATCTGCACCATCTTGCCAAAAATTCAAACTTTAACATTACTTTTCTCAAAAAGCTCCAATTAACCTTATCATATTCCTTCATCATTTCTAGTTTGATGATGATTGAAGGGATTTTATTAGCTAATATTGAATTTAAGGTTTCATGAGACACAATGGCCCCTTCATACTTTTCTTTTCCTAGAACAAAACCCCCCTGTTCTTGGGAAATTATTGTCAGGATAATAGGTTGTAACCTCAAGTATATTTCCTTGGAGAAGATCTTATAAATTGTGTTACACAATGAAATTGGTCTATATTCCACAAAGGAAGAAGGGTCACTAACTCTATGAATAATGACAATATTAGTTACATTGAATTGTTTAAGTAAAGACCCAGTATGTCATGATTCTTCAATTTCCCATAAGAGATCATAACACACAATTTCCCAACATTTTTGGAAAAAAAGAGCAGTAAATCCATCTGGCCCAAGAGCCTTACCTGGTGGTGCGGAGAATATTACCTTTTTGAGCTCCTCTATTGTGAATGGCTTTAATAACTCTTTGTTCTCCTTCATAGATATAAGTGTTGGAATTGAATTCAATAGTTCCTCTCATCCTTTTCATTTTTCTCAGTTCTATCCTATGGGACTGATAAGAGATCAGAAAAAAATCTGACACATTCTCTTCTTATATCTTCCTCTTTGGAAAGCCAATTACCCATGGGAATCTCCTTAACAACTTGGACTACCTTCACAACTCTTTTTATTTGGGTAGAGGCATGAAAATACTTAGTATTTCTATCACCCTCTTTTAACCATAATTTGCGTGATTTTTTCCTCCAATAGGCTTCTCCCTTGTGCATTGTTCCTCCCACTCCACTTGCAACTTCTTTTGTTTCTCATACAGTGATTCATCTAAACCCTGTTGAATAATTTGTGAGTGCACATCTTCCAAATCTTTATGAATCAGATCTTTCTATTGAAATATGTTTTTGAAAGTCTCCTTATTCCATTTGATGAGCTATTGTTTGACATACATCAACTTTTTGCACAATTGGAACATCATTGTTCTAGGCTTATAAGGGGCAACAATCCACCATTGATGAATCAATTCTAGAAAATTAGGGTGTCTAAGCCACATGCTTTCAAACTTAAATGAAGATTTGAAGGAGGGGGAGGATGTATTTGATACAGAAAGGGAAATTGCATAATGACCAAAATCAGGAAAAGGCAATATCTCATATGTAAATTGATGGAGCAAATTAAACCAGTTGGAAGAGAGGAGAAATCTATCCAATCTTACTGTAATATGGAGGAAACCTTTTCTTTAGTTAGTCCAGGTGAATTTTCCCTTAACATGCATAATGTCCCTCAAAGTATTTGTATTGATGAATGAGTTGAAATTAGCTATTACTTTGGGCAAAAGACTGATACCCTCGATCTTGTCTTGTAGTGATGTTATGGCATTAAAATCTCCTTCTAAAATAACTTTGGTATCTCCCAAATTCGAAATAGCTTGAGTGAGGTGGTTCCAAATATGCTTCTTATCCAAAGTGGTTGATGGGCCATAAATGTTGAAAAGCCAAAATTTGATATCAAATTTAGTCACTTCCAACAGCTGCCAATTATTTTCAGTTCTGAGCAAAGTCATAGAATTTTTTTTTGGATTCCAAAGTGCTACTAAGCCCCCCGAAGCCCCTTTAGTAGGGGAATTCTCTGAATTCCACCTATTCCATTTCTGAATTGTCAATTTATATGTATCCACTGAGGTTTTAGTTTCCTAGAGAAGGACAATGTTGACACTGCATCCATCAATTTGATGCTTGATGTGGGCTCGCTTGTCAGGGGTGTTAATTCCCTTGACATTCCAAGATAGGATCTTCATTGGACCCGAGGAGAGAAACATGCTCTCCTTGGACATTTATTTTCCAAATATACCATAGAATCATGTAGGGTAGCCTACCTCCCTACTTTAATTTTCTCTTGCAATTTTGCAAATTTTTACTTAAGGCCTCTCTTTCCTGGAGATTTCTTTAGAGGTGGTTGATAAGGAGTCTAAGATATGTAAAGAGATTGTGAGTAATCAAATTCTGATGAGTCTCTTATGTCTTCACCTAAATCTTCCCTAACATCTTTTGATTGTGAGTCTCTCAAGTCATTTTCCTTCTATGAAACCCTTAGATTCTGAGACATAACCAAAGGCTATGTATCAGATATATCTATATTACTTATAAATGTCCCTTGATTTTTCTGATCCTTATGATTGAAGCAAGTAATTTCCCCTTTGACTGCATTATTTTCCCACTCTCAAAAGGATCCTTCCCCTAAGACCTCATCTACTATTTCTTCAACAATTTCTAAACCTACTGAAATCATCATCTTTTCTGCCAATAGCTCTAAATTTTCCTCTTTTATTTTGTTTTCCTTTGGAAGATGAATTAAACATTGTGCATCAGTTGGATGGTCAGATAATGAAGGTAAGTTGCTATCATGCTTCCTTGAGTTTGCAGACCAACTGAGCATATACGGCCCTTGGAACATTAATTTTCACACTATTTTGTCTAATTGATACTCATTAATTTGAAGATCTGGGGAATACAAGTTTAGGCTTTTAGTAGTATGTATTTTCCATAGCCATTCATAAAACATGGAAAATTTCATAGAAATTGAAAATTTTTGCTTTTCCTGAGAATATATTTTCCCATACAATCCTTGAAATCCAAGAATTCTCACAATCTGGTTTCTTTTCCTTTGCATAACCTGGTTGTCCTTAGGACCTTGCTTATCTACATTCATTTGTAATGGAACCCCATCATTAGATATATTGAGCTTATCCCCTTGGTTAGCCTCTATTGGTTGTCTTGTGGTCTGTGGGAACTGAGAATAAAGGATATCCTTCCACATGTTTGGCCTTGTGAGCTTAGGGCCTTGCTTACCTGTATCTATTTATAACAGACCCCCATCATTAGATGACTTACACTTTTCCCTACGATTAACCTCCATTGGTTGCCTTATGTTCTAAGAGACCTGGTTATAAAGGATATCCCGCCCCTTGTTTAGCTTAGATGGGGTTTGAGTCAGCCTAGAATATTGCATTGAACAATCTGATACAAAGTGACAAAATGAATGGAATTGGACACATGTATCCTTCAAAGTCTCCCAGCTTATTTCTTGTAGCCAAGAACCAAACTTGGTTTTGAGCTCAATATGTGTTGGATGATTTTTAGTTGCATCATGTAATACTAACATCCTAACTAGTTTAGCAAGATTATTAAAAAATAAGAGATCATGCTTTTGAAAGATTCCTATCTGATTAGCCTTGATTTTCAATAGATCTAGTTCCCTATATTCTAAAGGAAGGGCATGGAGTTGGAGCCAAAAAGGGGTAAAATGAACCACAAAGTCATCAGGTTGAAAGTTAGGGGTCCAATTTTGCATGTATAATCCAGATCCTTGATAATTCTAGGATTTGATTTTGAAAACCTCATCTTTAAATGATTTATTTGAGAATAACACAACAAAATTTCCTTTACCCTCATCTAGATAAAAAACTTTGATGGCCCCTTCCCATTCTTCAAAAATGATATTTTTTAAAGATTCTAAATCCAAGATGAGATTCTAGAACTTACAGATGAGTGTTTTTTCCCCGAGGTCTGTAATTTTTGGCTAGATCATGTGATCTAGAAAGGTTAACCTAATGATTTCATGAGCTTCTGTAGGTGGTAGATCAGTCACATTTTTTCTAGATCTAGCCCCTTTAATTTTCTTTGCAACCCCTTGTTGAACTTCTTTCCGTCTCCACACTTTCTTTTGCTTGTTCTTTTTTATTTTTGATAATGATCTTGACTTATGCCTTTTTTTCCTATTCTCTAATAACCCTTGTCACCTGCATTGCTTCTCTTCTTGTGTTGCTTCGTGCGCTGAGCTTCTGCAAACGTTTTCTTAAGTATTTTCTCATTTTGATGACCACTGCTCTCATTTCTATGGGTTTTTGCAATAGTTTCCTCTTTTTGAGTATTTTCTTTCTGCAAGATTTGATTGAAACCCTTCTCTGTGCCCTTATCTTTATTTGAGTTGATTTGATCTAAACACTTTTTTGTACCCTTATCTTTATTAGGGTCATCAATTTGAGCCCTAGTATATAGAGCTTGCAATAAATGATCTTTATCAAAAATATATGGATTGAAGGGATCTCTTGGAGGATGAGAAGCCTTATCTAAATATAGTTTATTTTTCAACTGGGTTTTCTTCAAATCCTTTTCACTATCTTCAAATCTACGCTCTAGATGTCTCCTATCTTCCGATGGTAAAACCCTATCTTCATAGATATCAAAAATTGGTTGCTTAGTTTTATCCACATGTCTTGGACACCTGAATGGCTTCCAGTTAGGTCTTGCAAATCTATACCTAACTTGGGGGTTCTATGGATTTGCATGATAATATTGTGTTCTTCTCATGGGCCCTTGTTGGTAAGTAGATTGTCTAGAAAAGTTTTGGGGTTGGTGAGGAGGTTGATATTTGCAAGACTTGTAAATTTTTGCATCGTGATCCCTCCAATGTCGATGACCTATCAATGCATTCCTTGATATATCATGATATTTTTTTTGATACTGCATGTGCCCATGATGATGAGTAGACCCTCTGACAAGACTTTGATACAACTACTTTCCCAAGGACCTACTGTTGTCTACGTTTTGATGATGCTGATGAGTAGGCCCTCTGACAGGACTTCGATACCACTATTGTCCCAGGGGCTTGTCGTTGTCTGTGTATTGACCGTTGGGAAACCATTGGTGCCATGACCATTGTAGAGCCATTTGAATGTAAAGGACCTATCGTGAATATTGTTAAAATAAATTGTGTTTAAATTATCATAAAAAATAAATTTATCCTTCAAGTAAACATAATTACATAATTTATTTATTAATAAAAATCATATCTAGTTTCCATTTTCACAAAAGTATAATATGCAATAATCAAAGTGCAATAAAAGATCACTATATCAATAAATAATGTGTCTCCAAGTAACAAGCCTCTAGCACATTGAACTTCTATGTGGAGGGAGAGGATCATTTATGTGATTTACCTCCATCTGTAAATTGACAACCCCACACACCTTCCTAATGGAAGTGGCCCTATTCTTCATGAGGATAGCAGATAAACAAATCTATAATCATACCATACCATTCAATAATTGAGTGTGAGGTAATAACTTTGTTGCTTGAAACCTATCATAGAACTCTAGATACTCTCTAGCTAAGTATGACATCTTTTTAAACATGTAACCAATCAAGTACCATTGATCAATAATGCACACAACTTATGCATCACTTTGGATAAATCATTTAAAATAATACTCACATCTTAAAAGGAGACAATGGTTTATTTTTCCAGCACTATCATCTCAAATATACTTGACACAATCAAGACCAGACTACTCAAATTCACACAAAAACTCTACAAATTGTGTTTTGATGAATTGAAATCAAAGTAATTCCTTAATTTGGGATTAAAAACATTTCAACTCAAATAATTTAAGTCTTTTTTGCAAACTCAATTGAGAAACAAAACACAAATTTTACTACCATTTCTCACTTCAACAATTTCTTACAAAATAAATACATGAATTATAAATATACCTACATATACGTGTGTCCTTGAAGTTCATTTAGTATGAACATATATGTATTTATACTTATAATGAAAATAATTCAAGCTAAATTAATCAATGGTGTAATCTAATTTTGATAATACTTGAGTTCTCTCCAGGGAATGATAATATAAAACTAACAATAGTACATTTGATTGACTCATACAATAATCCCTATCAATAGTTTAATTTATTTTGTTTTATTTTATTTTAAAAATTGGACATAATGAATTACACATTTTTTAAGCATACACTAGATAATTTCTCAAATGTGCTTGTGAGATTGAATTCTATTCAGACAGATTATTGTTTCTTAATCATCTAAAATGTATAGACTTCAACTGAGTTATATTTTTTCCATTTCTTTGACCTCTATTTTTCCACTTTATTTTTTGTATCTAGAAATAATTATACAAATTATTTCTTTTTGAAATACTATACAATGACTAATTTCTCCATTTATCTTACAAATGCACACACTACTAATGCTTAATACAAAATAGATCTTTAATATTTTCATTTATATTTTAGGTGTGATAACAAAAAGGTATTCTTAGCTATCAATTAATTTACATCCTATAAAACATTGTTGGTTTGAATAAATCTCTTGTACTTAGTTAATTTCCATACTAGGAATTAGGGGACATATTCACATGTTAAGTTCACTTAGGTTCTAAGATTCCTTCTATAAGTATTAGTTGTCATTTCTAGATCTTATCTTATCCTAGGTTGTTATGACTTAGTTGTCTCATGTGAGAGGATTAAGATACTTTTCATGATCTTGTCTAATCCTATTCCTCACCTTGCCTATATAAGCAAGGCATCATATGTACATTGTGATATTCAATTTGGCTGCTATTTTGGAATTCTTTTTTTTTATATATAAAAGGTGTATAAGCCTATATTTATATTAATATATATAATAAAAGAGTGCATTATCAGATTGATTTTTCTATGCACATCATGTTCAAAGTCTTATACATATCTACAAGAAAATGTAGATGTCTTAAAATATTGCAGATATTACAAAATAGCCAAAATGAGAAAGATTCATGACTAATATTGCTAGACTATTGTGAATTTGTACAAAAAACTTCTCCTACGCATGCTCGAACGACCACCTTCATGGTTGATACTGACTTGGAAAAAATCCATCTTCATCAAATGCAACTAATAGGTTGAAGAACAAATACTCTTCTTCCATGCGTTCTACACAAACTGAATTTTCATCTTGGGCTTCAAAAGCTTCTTGTGGTTGCAAATATTTGGCAAAGAAATCAAAACCAACAATCGGCACCTGCACCTTCTCTATTTGTTCAGCATTATCAATTTGTGCCCTTGCTATAAAACCTTGGTGTGCAGCTTTGGAACTCTTAGCTAAATATTTTCCTTGTAGTCCCTCAAAGCCTTCTGCAACTAGAGTAGATGACAACATTTTTTGCTTTGACCTAGCAAGATAAGAATTAAGAGGCATATGAGGCACATGATCACAAAGGTGAGACACAACTTAATATTTTTCCTTAATATCATTGTCCATGGAAACACAAACCCTCTTGCAATTCTTCCTCAAGACCTTCAAGAGAAAATGATCATTCCTATACTATAGAGCCATCCAAATAGCTTCAAAAAATTATTCAAAACCCAGATGTTGCTTGACATATTCTCTAGGAAATAGACCTCCTAAATACCCTTCCCCATTAAACATATTATAGCTTTGAATAACATTTAAGAGAGCATTATTGTCAAGAAACCAAGGATTGAAAAAATTGCCTGTAATTGTCTCTAACTCCCTTAAATATTGAACCAAATCCATAATATTAGACAAAAAACATAGACAACACCTAGGAAGGAAAGATTAGCTAATGAGCCCTAGGGCTCGTAACCTCCACGCCAAGCATGAACCTCATGAACTCCTCGACCCTCGGGCATTCCACTTTGAAGATAAAACTAAGGTCCTCATGAGAAATATTATCTTCAAACAGGCGCTCCCATGGATGAACATTGCATTTTATCCTGAAATTCTAAGGGAAAAAAACCATTCTGCCACTTTGCAACACATAGAACATACAGCTGGAGTTATATTTGCACTCGTCGCCACTAGAAGATGCTAGAAGCCAAGAGCAAACAAAGTGATAAATATGATGGAAAATACAATTTTTAAAGCCCATAAAGGTTTGGTAGAGGCATTTCCTCATTTTCTGGAGAGCATGATTTCAATTCATACAAAAGAGAGCCCATTAAATGAAGCAATTCCTTCACATCATGCAAGCTTGTGCGAAATCTCCCAATTCTACAATTTGAAATAAATTTTGAACACATGGACGTAGCTGCAAGTACCTGTAAAACAAAAAATTAGGAGGAAAACCATCATTTCAAGGAGAGGTGTCAAGATTTGGCAATGTATATCATGATCAGTCCCATCGCTTGTGTCGTAAGCATATCTTGTCATCTGCTTGAAGAATCCAACTTTAATCTGAAGGTACCAATGATGCCAGCTCAAAGTATCTCTAGGTAGCCTACTTGGGATGGAGAAATAATTACACAAGAGGGGAATTTAGATGATGTGATACCAAATCCAACAATATAAATTTCACCCACTAACTCATTTGACTGCAAAATCCGACGAAAATGTCCGACGAAATATGTATAATTTGATGTATCATTGGGTGCTTATAAAATTTGATGTGTAATTTTCAATTTTTTGAAAGTTTATCCCCGACGTTCATTGAAATTTTGACGAACCTAGGGTTCATCGAAATGTCGACTATCAATTTAGTCAAAATTTTGACAAACATGAAAAATAGAAAAAAATCAAATTGTGGCCGACATAAAGAAAAGTGAGTTCACTGATTTATTGCGACAGTGTTTTGCTCTACTTGAGATAGTTTGCGGAGAACTAAGGATGATTTTCTTGGGAAAAAAATAAAATTTCAAGAAGATATCACCAGGTTGAGGGTAGTCATTGTCTTTTTACAGAATTCAGTTGTGAAGTCAGATTTGTAGTTCCAGGTTTGAAAATCATATTTTAAAGCAACATCTCATCAAATTTCAGTTTTAGAGGTTTAGGGTTTTGAGAATTTCATGTCCAAATTTTGTTGTATGGAATCACCATAAGATCACAACCAAGGAACAAATTCTTGTGACTGTAATTATGTGATCCATAACTCTATTGGTCATGTGGCACAGTTGTGCTATAACAAATACATGATGCATTCATGTGTGACCCAAGTTTAATGTGGCTATGTTGTGATAGAAATGGAGGCACTCATATAATGTAGTTAATTCAGGTTGTATAATGTAGGTGCCAATCATCATTGGGTGCATTCAGGTTGTCTCAAGTTTAACAGGTTAGAATGTAATTATAGCATGATCGAAGAGTGATTACCTCTTGCTGCAATAAAGAGCCTATAACTTTGGTTGATATGCAAAGTGGTTGTGTTATATCAATTATGTAGTGCATTCAAGCACAACCCATGTTTAATGGGCTATTGTAGAGAGTGATCAAGATTTTCTAAACCTTATGAATGTTACTTAAAAGTGTATAGCTTAAACTACAAACCAAGTTTGTTACATACTTGAATACAATCTTGGGTTACCACAAACTATAATAATGTGATCTGCTAATAACCATTCTGGAAAGTATTAAAGCAAGACCCATGATATATAGGATACATTTCCCTGATCAAGTTTACATACCTTAATGATCAAATACAAGCTTCCCACACACTCTAGGATACAATCCAAGATCATACCACAACTTTGTCAAGACAACTAATTTTCTGACCCAAGATTTAAGGTTGTTTTTTAATACCAACAGAAGCATTGGTAAGAGCATGATTAGGGTACAAACCCTAGGCCTCTAAATATTGTAGCCAATAACAAGCACACTATGTAGCTTAGTGACATTTGTAAATGCATTCTACAGTAAGAAGAATGATAGTCACTTGAGATGTGACAGTCAAAAAGAGGTTGAGTAGTGACAAGATAATAAAGCTCAAACCTTGCATAGTAAAGTGGAGATTTTAACAGTGATTTTCCTTACCCCCTTGCTGACCTTAAGGGTTTTTCAAATGCTTTTGGTAGTGTTAGACATGGAAAATGCAATCAAGGAATGACTATCCAAATGAAGTAACAGTGGTAATCATAGGTTCAATGTTTCTTCTTAGCCATTAATGTATAATGGAGGTAGTGGATTGCATTTTTGAGAAGTTTTTTGAGACTCATCAAAGATGGGAGAATAGTGAATAATATCTTGTGGACTGTGAAGTAGTGTCAATAAGGTTGAAGGATCTTAAGAACTACAATACCATGAAACAATGAGTCCCCTGTAGTAAGTAGGCAGTTTATAGGGCATAGTTTGATTTTATAGAAGGATGCTCATGAAAGGAATCTTCAAGTGATAGTGAGTGAGTTGTTTGAGATTGCAGCTGAGGGTGCAATACCCAGTCTTAAAGGAAGTTAGCAAAGAAGTAAATGTGCAAGAAAATCAAATCATACACAACAAACAATTCACAATGTTATCTTGCATAATGCCTTGAGTTTGAAGACAAAAATCTCATTGTATCTTCATGATGAAAGTGGTGACCTTAATGGTCAATGGGCAACCATGATTTTAAAACATGCTATTGTGCTTATGGAGGCAACATTTTAAGCAAGGCAGTGAGTGGTGGTTTGGAAAAATGGTAGGTATGAAGGACTTGCTTTATATGCATACTATGCAGTCTAGCTTAAGACATCATTCTTAGAAGAGATTGAAGGTGGATTATGGAACTCAAGGGCTACCATGAAAAGGATTAAAGAAAAGTTTGAGATCTATTTAAAAGCCACGATCATGAAGATATTAAAGATGTCACATGCAAAACCCTAGTAGCTGGAGTAATGAATACAGTGCTAAAGAAGATAGTGTGCTGGTGCAAATTTATGAGATCTCCACATTATCTAATTACAAGGAAATACATCATTTATTTATTTTTTTAATTAAAAGAAATCATTCTAAACCCTATATAGGATACATTAATACTTCAAAAGCCTCTAAAAGAATTTGAGATTATGCAAATATATGTCAAGTAAATACCTAGATTACAAATAGTATCGGGAATAATGTAAGATTTGTTGAGCAGAGCAGGAATAAGATAAGCAACAATGAATCATATGCCTCCTTTCACGCACATCTCCACACCGTTCTCTGTCATTCTTTACAGAAACACTTCTCCATTTTGGCGGTCTATGCTTGAAAATAATGTTTTGATGAAGGTTTTAGAGTATGTTTATTAAAATGAAAACTCCATTTTGGTGGGCTACGCCTGAAAATAAGATTTTGACAAAAGTTTTAGGGTATGTTTATTAAAGTTTTAGAGTATTTTGGCGGGCTATATTCTTGATTCCTTAAATGATTTATTCAAATGGATTGTAACTAAATAAATGACTAACTATTTAGTCATTTTTATTTGAGTACTAAATAATTTTTAATCAACGACCAAACTAGTAATTTGTTTACTCATTTATAGCTGAGTTGCAAAAAATGAGCAGAATTTAGTTATTTTTAGTTGTTGTGACTAAAATTTTTAGTCACCTAGTCATTTATTTGCCAAATTCTACTAGTGTGTGCTTCCTTGTGCGATTAGGGCTCTCTCAATGTTGAGGGCTCTAGTGATAAGCTTGTCATAAGAAGTGACACATTGCATCTTTAACTAAAAGGATAAATCTGTATTGACATTAGCAATGATGATTTCGACTTGTTGCTCCTTAGGAATGGGTCACACTTGCTCTTACTAGCTCGCTACCTCCATCATTGTAGGAAGTTTGCGATCAAGTTCAATATTATGATTTTAGGAGTCTGAACGGTTGGAAATCATAGTAAAATCAAAATTTAATAAGTTTTGGAATTCACATTTTAAAGTGTTTTTTGGGGTCATTAACTTCAGAATATCTTCTCTTTTGTAGGGGTGGTTGCATGCAAAAAAAATTTGGTGTAAAATATCAGAATTATTAGATTTTGTTACCTTTCTATGAATAAAAATTATTGGAGTGTGAGTTTGATATTTTTTGAAGATCTAAATAGTCAAGCTTAGTAAAGAAAAATCATGTCAGATAGACACTTGATAGATTGTGGGCTAGATTGAAAAGAAAGGGTGATGGGAAATGTTATTGTCCTTTCAATAATTGCAAGGGCTTAAAGATGAGACGACTTTTAATCACAACAGTTGAGAAACATTATAGGCAGCATGGTCACATTGAAGGGGGGCATGATTATCATCCATTGGTAAGTTGTTCATTATATGTGTTTATACTGATTGAATTTGTAAATGTTTATATTGTTTTAACATATATATAATCACTTGATCATGATCATGGTTTATTTGTGTCTATCATTATTATAAAGGTGGGGCGCCCTAGGGAAGATGATATGGATTATCACGGCCCAGAGAATGTGGTTTTGCAAGCGGACGAACATGGAGCTGTGAATATCGAAGATGAAGTTAATGATCCTATGGAAGAAGATGATCATGCGCCAGAAAACATAGTTGAAGATGATGGTATGAATACATTGATCCATAACACATTTAGTGGCAGAGCTGATCATGATGATCAAGATGACTTTGAAAGAGGAGACTACGTCAAAACCACGAAGAATGACACCTCGCCTATGGAAGTTGGAATATAATCGAATTAATCATCAAGGTTATACATCGGATCAAATTGTTTATCTATCATATATGATATGTTTTGAATTTATATTTTTATATTGTGTGTGTTTACTCATGTTGTATTTGAAAATGATTGTCGTTGTTAATTTGTTTAACTTATATGCTTCATGAAGGTCATCAAGGCATTAATGGCTGGCTTCCATAGGGACTGAAAAGTTATCCCAGACAATTTAGTAGGTTGCCCTACTATGAGCAGCTACAAATTGTGCATTTGTTTGATACAATGCATATCAGAAAGAATATAACAGAAACGTTATGGAAAATATTGGATGGAAGGCATGAGAAAGAAAAAATTGTCAAAATTTGTAGTGACATTCAGGAAGCCAATCATGCAATGAAAAATGACATTCAATTAAATAGCGATGGAGACAAAATTAATATAAGATCCCTTCCTTGGTTATTAACAGAGCAACAAAGCAATGCTATAAAAGAAGTCATACGAAAAATTCGATTTCCCACAGGATTTGTTGCAAACATAAACAATATAATAACAAAGAAAGGTGAATTTGGGTCAGGGATGAAAACGCATGATTGGCATACCTTCATTAAGTTAATTATTCTAGTATATTATATACACTTCTATAATGCATGTACTTTTCAGTGTATTGTGTTTACTACTTTTGGAAAAATAATGAAAAGATCATTTTATAATTGTTGCAATACGTTCTACCTCTATCTCTCCCAGACAGCTTTGACAACAATGTCAAGCAAGTTGTATATGATCTTGGAAAATACATGAGGTAAGTAGCGATATTTGTTCAATTCGTTGTATACATCTTATAATTGCCATTTTTTTTACTTGTTATGTAATATAATGTATATTTTTGTTAAATCTCGTTAATATATTTGCGCCTTGAATCACTTGTAGATGGCTGACATCTAAAGAAATCCATAAAGAAGATATAAATTATTGGAAGAGAAAAATTTCTCGTCTAATGTGTGAAATGCAAAAGTTTCTACCTTCGACATTTTTCAATGCACAAGAACACTACCTCATACACCAAGTTGAGGAGATTGAATTGTGTGGACCTATACACACAAGGTCAATGTGGATGGTTGAGAGGAACTTGAAATTTTTGAAGGGCTTTGGTTAGACAAAGAGCACATCCCGAGGGTTCTATGGTGGAGGGATATATGGTATACCAGACCATGGTGTACATTAGTGAATATCTTCCTAAGTTTGCAGCAAAGATCCATGTAGATCGCATTTGGGATCCCAACTCCATTAACAAATTCGAAGGGGAGTACCTGATGGGGAAAGGTAGATTGAGGAAAGTGAGAGGTAATTATAAGATGGTCATGGAGATTAATTGGAATACATTTTACATATGGTTTTTATGTATATTGTACTTATTTAATTTTTAATCTTCAATATACATCAATTATAAATTAAGGTCATATATTGTGGTATTTAACTAATTGTACGTGGGTGATCCCACAATAGTGGTTTACAATTTTTGGCCAAACTGGACACTAATTTTTTTTTAACTAAATCTTCACATTTGAGCACCTATA